>CAEFZY010077863.1:0-24428 GCA_903066815.1 Brachyrhaphis roseni
TATACTGTATATATGTATATATTCTTTTCCTTTCCCTTCATACTACTTTGTGTTGTTCTATTGCATGACATCCCAATTAAGCAGAGTATAAATACTTGCAATGCACCTCTCTAATTATAGGTTCAGCTAACTCAGTGTTAGTGGCAACCCAACACTGAGTCACAATTAAACAGATCTGGTTCTTCGAAAAGGACATTGTTCTATTGGTGATCAGATGAATAGTTAGCCTGGTAAAAACCAGCCTCTTGTTCTACACTTTGCTTTGATTAGTTGATCTGGATCCTTGGCGGTGGAGTGATTGCTTGCTGGATGTGTGGACTCGTTTGAAGTCTTCAACAACTATATTTGATTTTACCCAACTGTTAATGTTTGGCTGTGATGTATGTACAGTACTTTGCCAGCATGATGAAGCTTGCCGCTCTAAACAACGCCATGTAGGGTGACGACATCTTTGCCAGTGTCCCTCTTGCTCCAACTTTCATTGCTCAATATTTGGAAGTGTGGCCAACATGGACTCACTGGTTTTGTCCACTTCCTCTGTTTCCATTCCGAAACTTATCACAAGTTTGTGATAAGCAGAAAATCAGCGTCATCAATGGCGGAAATCCCAGAGGGAGCACTGAAGGGAGAAGAGAACTGACTGGAGTCGGGTAGGAAGGCAACAGCCAGGCTAACAAATAACATGTAACGACAAGTCCTGCAGCTTAGAATGTAATTTAACGTTCACATTCATGACCCTCGTTTCTGTTGATATCCTCAATACCAGAAACGTGACAATGGGAAATCAAAAACATTTTCAGTTCTTCTCTTTTTCCAGGAAGTGCCTAACAACATCCACATCAGCCAAGTAAATAAATGGAGACGTTCTTGTTTTAACTTCAAATGATGGCACATTAAACAGTAAATTGGCCGAGGAGAATCTTTATGTGCCATGCAGATTAATTAATTTAAATGCTCTTTTCTTCACTAGTTGCACTTAAACAAATGCAAACATATTGGGGCCTGCTGTGAAGGAATGCATTACACATTACAAGAACAAACCATAAGTAAATCTGCTACTCCTGTTCTATTTACTCTGTGCTGTGAATACATAATATGGGTTGTAAACAAACTTATTTTAGGAATTTGCAGCAGCCTCTTATTACTCTCCCATGGGCAATTAGAGAGACTATAATCGTATGTATGATTTTGTAGATTGTATCTGCTTGATAGTTTCCATTTTTAGCACAATGATTGGGAAGACAGCTTTCCAGAAATCACATTTATATTAGGCTATAAATAATGAAGAAAGAATATTACTGTAAAGTTATCAAGAGTTCCCTTTCTGTTTCAGAGAACAAAATCACTATCCAACCCCTAACTAAAGACACAGAAACTTGAGTTAATTTCTAAAACGACTCATAACAACATTCACAATCTTGAGCTGACTAGTTTAGACATCCAGAAGTCTTGAAACATACAAGCAATGTCGACCTGACCAAATGCAATGTCCTTACATGTGAAACATGATATTCTGCTTGAAATGAGATGCTAAAAAATTGTCCATCTTCTTAACTCTGAACTAGATTTCTCTTTTTAACACCATCTCACGGTAAAACTTGTGCTTCCGACGATATCTGCTTTGCAAATTTGCATCACTCTCAGCTGCTGATCAAAAAAAAAAAAAGAAAGAAAGAGAGAGAGAAAGAAAGGAAGAAAAGGAGAAGAAACCCTGCAGGGAAGGAGATTCTGACACCCCGAAACAGGAAGAGAAGTGTTGTTTTATTACTGGAGGGGCAATAACAGTGAAGATAGCATCTATCAGTGGGGTGCTGAGGAGAGCCAGAAGATAAACTGTGGAACACCTGAGCACAGATGAGGCTTGACACTTCAGAGGGAGACGAGGCTTGGACTGCTGACAGAGTTTGTGACACCCCCACATTGCATCGACAGCAGATGCACCAAGGGGAGAGCGGAAAATATCAAACACACACTAAACTGAACAAAGAAAATAAATAAAAATGTATCGATGTGTGTTTGTGTGTTTAGGATACCTGGTGCAAAGCCTGCAACACTGAAACACCGGTGCTACAAATGTAAAATGCCTCTGACATTAATAGAGTGTTTTGTGAATTTTACAGAGAGCGTATGTGACCGGGGTTTGTTATACACAGAATGTGCGCTGTTCTCTTTCTCCGTGTCAGTATGTGTGTGATTGTGCACACCTAGTCAGCTCCCCGGGGCCCTCTCTCTGGGTGAGTCAGTCTAGTTGCTGTAATCACTCTGCTCACTACCCTCCACTCCAAACCTGATTTGGCCAGATTGTTTCGCTTTCTGTTTCCTGGCTCCTGCCCCTCATTCCTCCATCTCTTTCCTCTCATCTCACATGTCTGCCCTCCATCTTCTTTTTCCTCTTCTCTTTCACTCCGTCTCATCCTTTCTCTCTCTCTCTAACAATATTGTGTCTGAATCCATCCTGCCTCTTGTTTCCCTCCCCCACCTCTGTCCTTCCTTCCTCTTTGCAGTAATGGCAGCTGATTGATGGAGTTTGTTTTTCTTTAATTACACTGCAGGTGAGTGGCCATGCCTGTTCATGGCACTGAAGCAGAAAACCCAACTCGGTTAAGTCAGAAATTGGATTTCCCAAAGTGAAAACACCATATAAGGGGAAAGGTCCTCCGACTATTGTCTTTTGTTACTGTTTAGCTGCTTCTCGTTTCTCTCCGACTCATTTCCTCTTCAT
Source organism: Brachyrhaphis roseni (assembly GCA_903066815.1). Taxonomy (NCBI): domain Eukaryota; kingdom Metazoa; phylum Chordata; class Actinopteri; order Cyprinodontiformes; family Poeciliidae; genus Brachyrhaphis; species Brachyrhaphis roseni. The sequence goes on from CAEFZY010077863.1 coordinate 2,723, forward strand.
CTCATGAGCTCATTAGTGGTACACTATCCAGCATACAGTTGCTACACAACTGAACATTCAGGTGTTATTTTCCCCACTTGAACCCCCCCCCAACCGCCTTGAATCTGTCTTTTTATGTATTTGGCGGATTATTATATCAGTGTCTTCGACCCACCATCTGAACCTTTGTGAACTGCCATTAATTCCAACTGATAAATTCACATAAAGTATTTTAGTATTCTGCAGGAATGAAATCAAATCAAGGACATTTTTTTGGCTGAAAAAAAAAATCCTTCTGAGTATTTCGAGGTCACTTGTTTGCTTTACTGATGAATGCCGTTACCTGTCGGTTTAGGTGAACAGTTGTGTCAGTAGGTTTGTACTCGTGCCGTGCTCCCTTCATTTTGGGGTGACAGATTAGAAAGCTGTGCGATTTTCGTAGGTTTGGATTTTCTTATGACACAACTTTAAACTTCATGACTTTCTGTCTGATATCTCACTATCGCTCATCTCTCTGCTGTGCTCCTTGGTCTTTATGTGTATTGTATGTTCAATAAAGCTTTCTAGCAAAGCAGAAAAGCTTCCTGTTTACAGACGTGACATTACACACAGCTGGTCCTTTTATACTAATCAGGGGACTTCTGAAGGAAGTTGGCTGCACTGGATTTTATTTAGTGGTACCAGAGTATTAGGGGCTGGACAGTTGTGAAACCATTCATCTTTTTTCTTTTATCTCACAACTCTAAACTCTATGTTAATGCATCATATAAAATCCTAATAAAATACATTGAAATTTAGGGTATTTTAGGAAGCCACGGGAGACAAGTTTGAAGTTTTCTTTAAAAATTCGTCACATCTGGCCTGCTGATGATGTTCACTCGCTCAATCAGAATGCTTCCTTCATTACCAGACACGTCTAGAAGCTCGGTAAACAAGTTTTGACCGCGTGTGCCTCACTGATGAAGAACGTCTGCACAAAGGATTAATTTAGCCTAAATAAAATACCCCTCAGGATTATTCTTGCAGCGAAGTGCCTCATGTTCACAGCTTGTTGATATTATTTACCGCATGCAATTAACTCGTTCATCTAATCACTCCTCGGCGAGTGAAAGACCAAATGTACAAAACTTTTCCTTAAGGAGAAAGTGCTTAGTTGGGAGCTGCATCTATCAGAGCACTTGGGCAGGCACTAACACTTCCACATAACTGGATTTACTTTTGCCAAAATGGGCTAATATGTCGTTGATGTTCACACTGCGTGAGCAGTGAATAGCTTGATTTACCGTGAGTGAATAGCAGCAAAATTAATTATCGGCACTCAATGCCGTACTCTTTCGCAACCGAGGCATTCGTGCGGGCGAAAAATAGTCGACTTATTCAAGACAAATATATGAGAGCACCTTTCAAAAGGAATAGCAAAAATAGGTCAAAATATTGAGGCTGGAAAACAAAAATTTAATGTAGGAAGAGGGAGTGATTAATGTATGATTTATTTTAAATAAATGTTTTCTGAGGTCTGTACTAGGTCATCAGTAAAAGCAAACTGAGCTTTCTCATACTGCATGGTTTTTGTAATTTGCAAAAATAAACTGATTCCTTGAATGTTTTGCATGAATTGATTCGCTGTTCACTCAAACACACACAGTATTTCAATAATAGCTTAAAAAAGCAAAAGAATAAACTTTAAAGTGGCTGGGGAGAGGGAAGTCTGGGCCTCCCTTCTGAAGCTGCTACCCCCATGACCCGACCCCGGATAGAGAGGAAGAAAATGGATGGATGGAGGCTTTAAAGTAATGCTCCATACCACAGCAATCAAAATGTTGTTTTCAAATCATGATTTCATTTATCAAAGCATGAAAACTCACCCTGCAGTAAAAGCTGTATGGCGCATTAAGACATTAGTGAACACTGCTTGTCAGCTGTCTGAAAGAAAGTTTCAGAGGTTTTCCATTGCTTTGAATGAAGTCAAATTTACCTCTTTGGGATTGTTTCCACTTATCATTGTTTGAAAACTAAAGCAGCAACATCACTCTCGTTAGTTAGCAAGCTTTGAGCAGATAACCTGATTCATTAATTAGCTAATATAAACCTTTTATGCTTGTATAATAAAACAGAAGCACAAAAACGTGTAAAATTCTGCGTGATTATTATTTAAAAACTGCTGCGAATTTTAGCAGCCGTTCAGTCAGGGACACTGAATAACTCCAAAAACTCCAGAGAGTCTGAGTAAACATTTTCATGTCAATTTTTAGCACAAAAGATGATACTTAAAAAACTAAAACTGAGGATGTTGACCCATGCAGTACATCGTATCCAAAAGCATGCAAAGCACTGTGATCCAGGTTCCTTGTCAAACCGCCTTCGTTATTAAAATTTAAAATATGAGCTTATTTCTGTGGAAACTAGCAATAGAGTGTACGATGCTAAAACACATAAAACCCCCACTGGTTTTTGATACGTGTTTCAAGACCATTACCAAAATCTCCCAGCACGCTGGGAGTGCTTGGCATCTGATTGCTGTCATCAGCACTGAATGAATATTGACTTCTCCCTTGCTGGACTCACATCAGCCATATCTTGATATACTCATAACTTTCTATTAAGTTTGTGAAGGCTGACTCTGCTGTGCTCCACTTCCATATCATCAGCCCTTCGCCTCCATTCATTACTCTCAGGCTCAGCCCTGATCACAGTGGACATGTTTAGGCATAGATTCTCATAGGCTCCACCCTGACCGTTTACACCTTTCCAACTTGATTAGAAATGATGCGAGCGGGAACAAATCGTGTAAGTGATTTCACACCACCCAGGCTCGTGGCAGAGATAAATATGGATGATGTGGTGAGCATCGCATGCCATATATTGTTGTTAATGTAGCTATTTATTGTCGCTTTGGTGCCGTGCAAGAACAGAGCAGCGGTGTCATCTTTATTTCAAATCACTCAATCCTTTAAAATGTAGAGGAATAAACAGAAGATATGATCAATGCAGCAGAGGAGCCAATAGTTAGAATTAATGAGAAAAGCTTGGCTCATACAGTTTATCTGCTGTGCATCTGAGTCATTCTGTTTCACTGTCTAATTTCTTATTGCTTCAAACATCTCTTTCCCTGCAGCAGTTTGAAAAATCTTGATGAGCTATCACTGGTTGGCAGATAAATCCCCTCCAGGACCTTCTTGGGCATTCTGGGTAAATGTAATGCACAGTTTGATTTTAGCCCAATTTTGTGACAGCAATATAATCCTCCACCATTTGACAGATGGAGAGTCGTTGATTATTCATGAAACATCACAAAATATTAGGAGAAAAGTTCCTGATGCATTGCTTTGCAAAAGTATTCATATTCCTTAAACGTTTGTTGTGTTTTGTTAGGACACGACGACAAACTGTAGTGTGAATTTTATGCATTAGAACCAAAACAATGGACTTCGTCATTGTCAATGGGATGCATGTAAATAACCGTTTATTTGCCGTGACATGAGCTAAAAGTGCGATGTTAGAGTTAGCTTACCACAGGATTGTGTTTAAAAATAAGAATGTGTAAATGGCTTAAGACCGATTCACTAGAAAGAAAGCCTGAAGATAACGGTGGAAAGTTTCTCACCCTGAGAAAGTTTCTCACCCTTTCTCAGCGTGAGAAAGTTGCAGAACTTTTGTTTTTGAAAACTATTATGATACACAGCATGCCGAAGCGATGCTATGTACTGAATATGATATGACGTGACGAGGCAGTGAACAGTGCTGCGCCTAAAATAAAATGATTCAGGTTGGGCTACCTACTGGCTGAAAGAAAATGTTTGTTTTTGCCAACACAACTCTATTTTTCTTTGCTTCTAAATTAGTAGAAGTAATAGTAAAGAACTTCATTGATTTCCATGTGTTTTCTATCATTGCAAAGCGCTTAGAACCCAGACTTTCAGAATCTGTAAGTAACTCAAAACGCCCCAATAGACGTGGTAATGGTTTTATTGTGGCCAGTCACATTTACAAAACAGAGCCATCCTTCACCTTAGGCAGAACAAAGACCTTGTGTTAAGAAACTAATATTTATTTAAAAAACTAAAAGACCTGTTTCCTTTTCCTTCCACTTCTCAAAAATGTAGTACTTTTTCTCTAATACACAAAATTCCAATAAAATACCCAATATTTTGTGTTGAAAATGCAAGAAATTTTGAAATGGTATGAATACTAGCTGGCAACTAATGGACAGACACCACAGTGGCAGATGCAAAACTTAACAGATATGCTGATAATGCTCAAAAATCCCAACAAATAAAAAAAGATCATATTAAATTCTCCTCAAATCGGTAACCTTTAGTGAAAAAATGAAAGTAAAAAAAATGAGTGAATTGAGTTCCTTGTGCCAAATTGAAACAGCCTCCTCCGATGTGAAGCCTTAAGCATTTATCAAACATTTATAAGAGCCATACAAATCTTGGCTATTTGTGGTTGCCATTAAAAAGCTGGCAGGCATTCATGGCTGAATGTATTAGCAGCATGAGTCTATAAAATACACAGGGAAGATATAATGAGCCTCTTTTTCTGACTCGAAATGGACACAACCTCCCCAGAATTTAAACTGGACCTCAAAGGAACTCTTTGACAATCAGATTCACTTCTGTCGGTTTGGTGCTCACACAACAAATCAGCCTTTCTCTCTGTCCGCCAGAGAGCACGAGGCACAATCATCAGGCAGGAGTGTTTAAGAAGCGGGCAGAAATTCATTCTGATAAGTGAAAGGGGCTGGACTCTGCGTGGGGCAGCAATCACAGAGAGGCTCCTCAACTGGAGAGCTGGGCAAATGCACATCAACAAAGGCCTTTTTGATCTTCACAGAAGCAAAAATATTGATTTCAGCGCTTTGTGGCCAGTTAGCTTCTGCATTCAGAAATAAAGTGTGGTGGTTGGCTGGGTTAGAAACCACCTTAGGCTAGTGTGTCTCCTGTGCCGAAGGCGTTGGGGCTGAGGTAGCAACAGGTGGCCACCATGCTTCGGGGTAAAAACTCACCTTGTGGATGCAGCAGTACAACCCCCACCAAGAGAAGTGAAGTTTTTGATCTCCAGTGAAAGACAACAGGGGGATACGTAATCTTTGGGTTAACACACACATACACTTGGTCACGTATGTTGTAAATAGAGATTTTGCTGTTTGAAAGGTAGAGGAATGGCATCATTCATACAACAAGAGGCCTCTTAAGGTTTGTCTAATCTTACTGGGGCTGCTGTGACTCAGAAAGAAGAGCAGCAGAGTGTCTATCAGGAGATTGCTAGTTCAGTTTTAGTGAGGAAAAACACTAAACTCCACATCACCCCCTTGTCTATGAATTCATGTGTGAGTGGCTTATCAGCCAGAATTTACATGTTTTTAAGACCCTAGCTAAACAAATAAATCCCAATGCCTTTCCAAAGATAAAACACTGAAGTATTGTACCAGGACAAGTATGACATATGGTAGTGATTCATTTATTTTTTCCACTATATCGTCAATATTAATTAATTAGAACCAATAAAGTTGACCCTTAAAAGTGCTCAGCAGAGTAACGTAGACCTTTTGCACTTTGAGCAAAAGGTCATGGCAAAATAAATTTCCCAAGTGGGCAAAGTTGCAGAAAATGTTAAAACTTTAGGACCTCTGGCCATGAAGGACTGAATACAACATTTTGGTAGAACTATTGATTGAACACTCCACTGCATAAACTTACTCTCAGCAGCAGGAAGAGGAGGAGTTTCAGGAAGGAAAGTCTATGATGTCATGAGACCCTTAAAAGCCAACAGCTAGACTTAATCCTTCAGCCGTCGCTCAAGAGGGCAGCATCAGGGAGACACTGCACCACCCGAAACTACGATTTCTATGTCCTAAGAGCTCCGGATACAAATATACAGGAGATTACATATTTGATTCTGGTTTTTCTCAGAATTCTGCAAAAGGAGCTTATAATCATTGGTTCCCCAAGAAGCTGTCAAAAACCTAACACTGGTTGCTTTCTCCTATGAGGGAGAAGAAACAGCCAATTTATCTCTGCTAAACTCCTCTGATGACCTGAGGCTGAGATGGAGATTCTGGTTGGAGAAATAATAACCTAGAATGAACAATTTAAGTGCATATTGTGCATATTTTTAATGGGGGTTCTACACCATAAATGCATGAAATTGCCCATAGACATAAACTTTGTCTATGGGTGTACAGATTTTGAAAAGCTTCATATCTGCACTATGAAAAAGGAAATACTTTGGAGGAAGGAAAGCTGGAGAAAGGGAACTCCATGAATTGCTCTCACAGATGTTTCATCTTTTCAGATGTGACTGGTATTTGCAGAAAGAGACAAAGAATACAAGTTTCATTGTGAAGTTTTTACAGTCAGAACTATTTACTTTTATATTTTACCAGGAAATGCACATACTTCCCTCTGCTGACGGACGGTTCTTGGAAATGCTGGTTTCATTTTTGCAGTAGGATCTGATTCCGACCAACACTGCCAAAGTTCCAGCTCTTGGTTGGGTACTCATCACCTTTACGCTACTCCAAACCGTGGCAATAATTCATGCAAATGGATCCCTGATTAAGAAAAGAGCACAATTCCTCTAAGGTGTATAGGCATCATTTTTTCCAGAAGTTACCTTTTCAGTGTCCTTATATTGTTCACCCTTAACTTCAACTTGATCTTTTTATGCATTATTCAAAAATAAAAAAAAATAAAATGTTCCATTAAAAAAACAGCACCCAAAGCAAAATTACAAATCTCAGAGAAACAATTAAAACATTTTAATATTCCTTCTTAAACTTGCTATATGCTGAAAAACTGGTGGATAAAAAACAAGTTTTACAAGTTTCTCAACTTCTGAAACTATGACAACTTTGGTGCACTCATTAGTTTTGTATCTCCAGTGTGCAAAGTGTCTCATTGTAATATGCAACGCAAATGCAAATGACTGTTTAATTGGTCAGTTTAACTGCATAGTGAATGTGAGTGAGGAGAAAACTAAACCGTCTGACACAAAAAGTGACTCTGTGGGATTCTCTGCGAAGTGCATCGATGTGCCAGTGCCATCCCTGTGCAAAGCCTCCAGCTGTGACGCAGAACGAAGGCAAGATGCTCATAAACAACTCAGTGAAACTCTTCATGGTATTGCCCAGAGCTAAGGCGATGAAAACATAATTGGCGCTGTTAACGTTGTTTGCAAAAATCCTCCCATAATTCCGTCTTATCACCTCTGATATCTCTTTTAGCGTGTTTATGATCAATCGGGGATAACAACATTTGTAATTATTATTATTCTGTGGTGCATAAAGGGGCAAGAACCAGCTTTAATTCCAATTGCAGTAAGTAATTTTCATTAAATGTCAATTTGTTATTAATTCAGAGCACCGCTGAAATCAAATAGTGTTCATTAATCACAGTGCCGTCCGGCGGGCTGCTAATTAAAATGTTGGGGGCGAGCTCGTTATTCACTGGCAGACCTGATTGTTAATGTCGACTCATTGTCCTCCACCACCATGCTATCATTTATTTTCTTTGGTTTTTTCTTGTAAACTCTTGTTAATTATTAAATTGCTTTTTTAGACCCCTTGTGACACTTTTCTGATAATCATCTGTGTGCCGTCGTTGAATGGAAGTCGGCCCTTTTGTCTCGCATAGTCCCTTGCAAACAAGCACATTAAACAACGCAATTATTTAATCTCATACACTTAAATATATGAAAGATGTCTAATGTTCATAAGATACTGTGAATGCTATTAGTGACTATAAGTAATGCATTAATTTCAGCTCTGGATATCGTGATATTATTTGGAACTGCTGACATGTGCTAAGTGGCAGCACTTTCTAACGTGCCTGAAAGATGAGATATCATCAATGCACACAAATGTTTCAGCTTTTAGCTTGCCATGATTAAATAATTAGTACAAGGTTTTTAAGCAGAGGTCCATTTCCAAAGCAGTGGGCACACCAGCACACCAAGGTCGGTGTGTTTGACTCACAGACACCCCAGACAGGGATATAACCTGTTTTCCTTCCCCTCAATTATGCATGTTATCCAACAGCAGCCATATGTCTCTGTCAATACCTTTTCCTAGCATTCAGTGGCGGTCTGTGTGGGATTTGTGTGCGTTAAATAATGCAGTACTGAAAGGTCAGGAGAGAGAGGAGGAGAGGGTCAATGCTTTGGTGAGCTGCACATGCCGGGGAGGAGGAGGGGGGAACGAGTTGAAACTGAGAAAGCTGCCGTTAATTTCCAGGTCAATTCCAATAATGAAATGCATACGGTAAATGTCAGAGCCCGCTGACGAGTAATCCACCTTAGCTGGGAAATAATGAATGGCTTTCTCTAAGATTTTAGCTAACTCCTTCCAGCAAAGACCTTTGCTTGAACTCACACACAGCTGGGTCATATTTATATACAATCAGATTTCCTCTGTGTGCTTTAGTTCTGTGGTTGCAGGTTTTAGCATGACTAATCTAGCTAAGCTATGGCTATAAAGGCTAAATTTCTGCAAGTAATGGCAGCTCTGATGGAACAGAGTTTACTTAAGCTAATGGTACAATCTTCACCAATCCATTAGTGGGCGCCATTCGTTGATTATTGCTCGCTTGCATGTCCAGTGAGGGAATGGGTGCCCCAAAGTGTTGTTGGTGTATAAGGTCTTTTAGTTAGTGCTGGGAGCTTAATCTGACACCCAGAAACTGACTAAACTTTAACTGGATAATTTTACACTTAACAGAGATTCTGTCTGATATTTATTTAGGTGCTTTAACAAAAGTTCAAGTATTCCAACTGACTGCATTTGCAAGTTTTCCACATTATGTAAATAGCCTCTTGAGCATCTGGCAGCTTTTTTTGTTGTTTTTTTTTTACCTCACATGTTGCCATTGAATATTTAAAAAAATATATTTTGTCCAACAAGCCAAGCTGGTGTAAGCATTTTCATATTTAGCATAAGCCCACGGAGTCTTTTTTTTCTTCTTCAAAAAGTAGGAGAACATCCCCGTTCAAACACTGTCACAGCTCTCACTTGTGGCAAATCAAGGCACCGCTGCGTCTTATCAAAAACAATAAGCGACGCACGCCTCACTTAGTTTCACTGTCGTAAATAGTTGAAGTGATTGTGGCGAAAAGAACAACAATGCTGCTACTTTTCAGAGACGACAAAAGCTGTATTGAGAGAGGAATTCAAGGTGAGCGTGACTCACAGACTACATTATCTTTTGGTTGCTCTTCTCCAATGTCAGCAGCAAAGACAGATTCTCCTTTCATCTGTGCCCTTGTTCTGTTTTCTCAAGTGCGCGGGACTATTAAATATGCTGGGTTTTTGTGGGTAAACTCCATACGTGCCAAACTGGAGGAATCACTGGAGAAGTATCAGTTAGTTTGAGAGGCATTGGGAGGGCGGGATGGTTGGGGGGTGGAGGGAGTACGGTAGGGTGGAAATGACTAACGGTCTTTTGTGTAATTAATGAGGACAGCGTTGATTTCCGCCGATAATTTAGCATGGTTGCCAGCGCTTGACTTCTGATCCCCATTTACCCTAGCTCTGTCTCTATTTAGATCAGCCTAGTGTGGGAGGAGTGTGTTAACCTTGGAGAACAGACACAAATCACAGGCAGATGCACAGAAACACACAAAGCCTCAGCCACATCCACGTACAGGACCCCCCCAAGCCAACACCACGTACACACGCAAACATTTATACCCTGATCATCTATTTTGCACTTTCTGCCCATTTTTTTATTTTTTATTTTTATCTTTTTTGCATGCATAGATCAACCGTGAGCACATGCAAACAAGAAAAAAAAAAGGCATTTGAAAGCACAGATTCACACACATGCACACAAACACCCACAAGCACCTGAGGCAATGGAATAAATGCATCTTTAATGATAGCAGATAAGGACTCCCAACCAGGGCTGTAGTCATAGCTCAGTGATTTGGCTAGCAGGGAAAGGGATTGTGAGAATGAAAAACAAGCCGATGGAAACTTCTGGCCCTCCAGGAGTCGGCAACTGAAAATCTACAGTCAGTCGGACTGAGAGGAAAAGCTCCGAGGTACTCTTTTGGTGTGCTGTCAGATGCTAAACAGAATGTCTATGAAAACAAGAGAGGTCTGATGGTTTCAACAAGAAAGAATCAGCATTTAATTCACAACTTATGCATATATTTGCCTGAGTGAGCACGTGAGGAATGGTGTGGTTTCCTGTGATCAGTTGCTGTCACTGATGGAAATGCTAATCATTTCATATTGTGACAAGTTGATGTGACAGATGTTAATTTCAAACATGCACGATGTGCAACTGATGCAGTCACAAATGAGTTGTCATGTAAAATAGCTTCCATCTCCAATACTGTTTTCTTACTGGACGGCTTGAATGCACTGATCAGCTATGACATTATCACCACTGAATAACAATGATTATCTCTTCACTGTGGCACTTGTTTTTGACAACATTTTGTCAAAAACGAGTGAATTTTTGTCAACAAATTTGATACATGAAAGAAGGAACAGTAGAGCGGCAGAAGGATTTAAGAAGTGTTGTGCATTTGTCATGGTACAAATTTTAATGGCTTGTTGACTTGATCGGAGCATCTCCAAAGCTGACCAGCCGGTGGAGTGCTCCTGGCCTGCACTGGTCAATCTCTATTGAAAGCGGTGAAAGGAAGCAGCAGAGTTATGGTCTGTTGATGCACATGAATGGTTGGCCCATGCGGTAGTTTAATTGCTGAACAACAAAATGCTGGTTGTGAAGGAAATGTGACAAAGTGTTTAATCACCATTTGCTTTGTTTGGGGGGTGCATAGATGCTGACCAGTCAGGATACTTATGACCCCTCTCCACTGCTGAGGTGCCGACAATAGGTAAAAGAACATCATGTAATAGAAAACAGTGGCCTAGTTGGAGGACTTTCTTTCTTTAATGTCTGCTGGATGACTAGGTGGGAGTCATCCATTACTTTGAATGCATATGGCACCAGGATGGACTGTGGGACAGTGGCAATCTGGCAGAAGTATTTCGTTATTCAGATAATGTTCTGCTGGGAAAAAAAACTTTGGACCTGCCAAACATTTGGATGCTAATTTGCCACGGCCCATCAACCAAACTGTTGTTGCAGACCATCTACGCCCTTTCATGGAAGTTCACTGTATTCCCAGATGGCAGTGTTGTCATTTAGCAGGATAACATGCCTAGCCACAAACCCAAAAATGGTTAATGGCTTGAGGAGGACTACATCTAGTTCAAGCCAACATGCACTGCTGACAATTCTCTTAATTAACACACAACTGAGGAATTTAGTCAGAGGCCAAAACTCCAAGACCTGATGTCCAACAATCCTTTTCAAACCAATGCTTCTGGTAAAACTATCCGTCACTGAAGTTTAGTAGTCTGTTCTGTCTCAGCACTTTGCAGCTCGTGTGTTAAAGGGACCGACTGAAACAGAGGTGTTGATAAGACGCCCTGAGGAGCTTTACGTGCATTTCCGTTTTTGAGGACTGTCAGGCGTTTGATAAGAGTCCGTGACTCAACTCTTGATGGGTCACAGTTTGTTTGGCAAGAAAAAGGGGACCAACACATTGTTAGGCAGGCATTCATAACGTATTGCCTGATTTGTGAACGTTGGCTTTGGGTTTCACGTGTGAGTTCCAGATTGAAATGCAAGTGTAGGCATGCTTTATTCATTCATTCACTTTTATCCAAACATAAATAACACCACACTGCATCACAAACCATTGCCTAAACAAATAGCAGGTGGCTCCCTCGGGCCTTGCTGCTGACATTTACTGGATTTATTATGCATGTGGATGAGCTGCAGGGAATTCGGGTGCAACTCGATAGTACTGGCGGAATAACAGCGGGTTTGTTCAACCTACAACAACACAAATGCCCACATGGCACTTTGGAACTGGCTGAAGACTTGTTGGAGTTCAGTGGTCAGAGCCTTCCTGTTGAGAACTCGCCTTTCCTATTCTCAATTTACTATGGTCTAACGTTGTTTCTGCTTGAAATGTGATGAAAGCACAAATATGACGCCAAAAGTGTTAGGGGCTCACAATAGTTTCTCTGAGTCATGGATGATGATTCAATATTGAAAATCATTGATACTAGGAGCAAGTGCATTTGTGGGTCTATTTAAAGTCTGAGTCAGAAGGCACACCTGTAGGCATATTTCTCACCTAATTTAGGGAAGTGCTGTGTAATTAGACCCTAAAAATACCAGTGCTGCATAAACCCCCCCTGAACAAATATAAATTAAACATGATGTGAGTATGTTTTAAGGGGCTGACAGCAACCTTGGAAAAAAAAAAACTTTACAGCATGCAAATTTAGAAAAAGAAATCACTCTTCTGGGCAGTGCCACGGTGCCCCATTTCATACATATTCTCCCTTCAACCGTTTCCAGACTGCTGTGCCACACAAGATAAGCTCTCCATTCATTTGTTAAACAGGGGCAGCCGGGTCGCCCAAGTGATCCTAGAGCTGGACTTTTGATGAGAGCACCTCCAAATGCCACATGAAACTCATTAATCAGGGACAAGGTGATGCCATTGTTATCGGGGGATTGCGGTTGAAGTCCTGGCTGTAGGTTAAATATGCTTTCACAAGTGAGAGGAATTGCTTTTTTTTTTAATGCAAAGAATGTGTATCTCTGTAGAATGCCTGTCTGGATGGTTGTTGCAACCCTCACAAAGCACACATCATGACAACAAGGAGCAGGTCCATAAATATGTTCTCCTTCCCACACAGTGGTCAAGCCACATCAGATCACCAACTGCTGTACATCCGTAATCCAGGTGATCAAATTGAATAATCCCTGCTAAGATATGGATATTTATACTGTTATTACAGCATAAAAAGAACAGAACTCTTTAATTCTAGGGTTTTACAAATTTTGAACTTTGTCTAGAGTTTTGGGGGTGCAGTGATAGAAGTTCAGTGGAGGAAAAATTCCCTTTTCTATTCACATCACCTTGAACCCCTGAATATCCCTAGTTTTCCCTACTTCTGACCTTTATAATTCTAACCTTCAACTTAATTTACAAACATTAACTTGTAACTGCAGACTTTGCTCCTCATATGGGCTTTCAGTCTTGAGAGGACAGCTAATTATACCAGAAATGATCCTTTAGAGGTTAAAAATACTAATACAAGCAGATACATTTTGCCAGTGAAGCTTTTCATCAGCAGAGCGTCTGGTTTTCTGTTGTTTTTCCTTTAAAGTCAATGCAAAAAATTGTGGGGGGAAAAAAAACCTAATATTTTATAATTTCGAATAATAAACCACATTAATTTATTTGGCATTACGTTTTAAAAACTGTAAAAAAAAAAAATTAAGTAAAAAAAAGTTTTAAATATTCTAATTTGTTAGACTATGACAGTGAGAGTTTGTAAAGCTTATCATATCGGATCAGGTTAATGAAGATCTATTTGTTTTGGTCCGTTCTTTCTCAATGCTTCTGTGATACAAGCAACAAGAGAAACAAGCCTATAGTTTTAGAATAAACAATTTCTGCGTATTAGTCAATTAGACAAACCTAGAGTCTAAAGAAATTGACAGATTAACTTGTTCTTCTTTTTATGACGGGCTACTTTTAATGACAGCCAGTAGTGTGGAGAGCTTCATCAAAATCCTCAGTCACTGGATAATTGAACATTATCCAATTGTACATTAATTATTACTAAGCATATATAAAGCTGTTTTTTTTTCCAAGGTTAAATAAATTAAAATAATCTCCCCACTCCCAGCTGCAAACATGGACAAACAAAACAATGAGGCAGTCATTCCTCTTTGACTGAACATACAATTAGACAACAGAAAAGTTTTCCAGGGCACAGCTGACTGGTAGTTGTTTTTTGGAGTGTTTTTGACATTTTGTCGCCGTCGTTTGTTAGCCGCATTACCAACATGAAAAAATGCATCACTTCTGGGGTGTTGTTTTTGGACTGGCTTCATTGTTGCACATAAGTTGGATATCTTGGCCTTGGTAAAGATCATGTAATGTATTAGACACCGTATTTTCTTTTCAGAATTATTGTAGATATTTTTGCACTTTTTTATCAGTAGATCATGACTGTTTTCTTAATGTTTGCCTTACAAGATTTTTAACTACAGGGTTTCTGATGATGAGAACAACTGGAACTGCACTGAGTTAAAAGCAAATTCCCAAAACAGGACTAAGAGAATTTTTCAGCTTGTCACTCTGTGTATTGTAATGGTTCAAATGCATTATTATCATATTGTACTGTATCATATCACTTCAAGTTGTGGCATGAACAGCAAAACTTTATTACGTGGCCAATGAAGCCATGCGAAAAACACAAGACAGACACGTTATCCCTTACTTTGTTTGGAAACATTAAAAGCATTGTGTGGTCTTGGTATAATGATTCCAGTACCCATAATCATTTCCCACTCGCAGTCAGTACCAAAGCATTTCAACATTCGTGTTCTCGTACAGAAATGGTAAGAAGTGTTTCATAGAGATGGATTCTCGGTCAAAACGAAAAAAGGAAAATCCTTTCAAAGACTATATCAAAGTGTGTGAGAAAGAAAGCCATAGATCAAAGCATGGGACAGCCATTTGTTCCTGAGGAATAATAGCTGTGATGTGTGTCGGCCCCGCTGACCCACTGGAACAATAAAGCTGAGCCGCCGGTGCCTAAGAGCAATGACCTTGTGGGACTACAACCAACTCAGAAAAAGGGACAGAGAGAGATAGAGAGAGACAGACCAAGAAGAAACAAATACAATTCATAAAGAGACTAATTCTTGACCAACACGGGCAGAGAAGATTGTTGTTGCCTTTCTCTTAACTCCTGGGTAAGAATAAGAGAGACTTGGAGGAACAGAAGACATGGAGTTGTGTTTATTGCTGCTATTTTTTATGTATACCATGATAGCTTAGTTTTGGTTATTTAAAACATGCTGTGATTTGTGAATAATGTATCGTTGTGTAGCTTTTTAGACAACCAGTTGCTGTACCTTTGTTTTGTACAACAAAGCTCTGCACTTTCATTGAAATCACAAGTTAAATTGTGTTTACAAGTCTAACTTTAGGTAAGGCATCCAAAGGCCTATACATCATGCCACATTGTCACATCTGAAAACTGCAAAAGAGACATGTTCAGTGTGGGAGGAGAAATGGCAAGTTACAAATCAAAGGAAGAAGTCATTCAGCCACATCAGAGATAGGTAACAAAAGGCTTTCCATGAGGTGTAGGCTTCTCCGCAGATAAAACTCTGTCTGGCAGACAGGGCGACAGACTGGTATCCATTGTGCTTCCAGGGGAGCGTGGAGACAGTGGTGTGAAAGGAGCCATCAAGGTTGAATGGGTGAGAAAAAGGGATCTGTGGGAGCAAATGAAAAGGACCTGGATCAAGCATGCCATTGGTCTCAATAGGATGAAATGACAGCACCGTGTATGGAGGTAATCTCAACTTGTGACCACCACCAACAGTTCAACTACAATGCCAGAGAGTGTAGATGAGAGCCTATGTTTCGAAGAATTTCAAGTCAAATAATTATTTTCCATAGGTATGATTACGTACATCTCCTGAAAACACCTTGACTGATATTCATGCATAAGCAGCTGTGAAAAAAAAAATACTTAAAACTGAAATACTAATATCTAAATTTCTGCATGACATACTTTGGAGACATAGTTTGGCAGCACAGTAAGATTCGGTTGCTCTATTATTCACAATTATTGGCACAAACTGTTTTGAGACTGGATAGTAAAAATTAAGGCCAATTTGAAGTAGGCGGGTATAGATTAGTCAGTGTGTAAGAATAAATGTGGCAAATCTAAAGCCAAGAAAGTGGCAGTCAGGCCTGTTCGTGTGTGAAGGTTTTCTAATAATATCACTCTGTTATAGCTCTGGGGGTAACTGATTCATAAGTCATGGCAACATTTCTAATGAGTACAGCTTTCACCCCAATCCTCAAACCTCCAACTGGCCAGCCCCCCGGGGTGAGACTGGAAGTATTTCACGCTTGTAGGGACACACTCTTTCTCTCCGCCACACCCCCAAAGTTCGTCTCTCCCTCCTCCAGACACCAGGTGGTGTCACTGCAGTCTGCTGGCATGCAAATGTCATCATCAACAATCCGTCAACGTTCCAATCCCACAATTTTTTATGGGCAACATTGATTATCAATAACTCTGGATCCAGAATTAGATCTGTACAAGGCATTCCTGCTGTGTGCGGAATCCATCCTTTTACTACCTTGTCATCCTGTTTAACCATACCCTCTTGTTTTCACCTCCGTGTTCTTATTTTTGTAAATCATGTTGATTTTTTTTTCCCCCACAAAGAATTATTAGTCAACTGCACAGCAGCTTCAAAAACTGAAACTCAAGAGGACGTCACATTACCCTTCCAGATGGTGCGCTAGTCTTGGAGTGGATATCAAGGTGTTCCAACTCATCATAATAAGAGGGATCAATTGGCGTCAACTGTCATTGAGCCATAACCTTGCAACAATACATGACATCACAGCGGAGGGTCACGAGGGGAAACCTTGTCATGAGGACAACAAAGTGACACATGTTGATAGATGGGACGTGCTAAATGGTTGTGCGTAGTCAGTAACAGTTAGAAGAGGTCAGGGATTGTAATTATGTGCCACCTCATTTAAAGAGCTATTATTATTCCCATGCTACAGTTATTTGCATGACAGGATTGGGGTCAACTCATGTCACAGCAGAGTCGGTTGAGAAAATGAATGCAAATTTAAAGTGGTATTTAAGTACATCCTCCGAGCAGAGGAGGGACTTTGGTTATTGTGTGTAATCTTAAACAAAGTTGTGCTTTTCCCCCTGTCTGTAGCCATAATACAATTACAGACATGTTATCTTCGTGAATGCGCAACCTCACCTTTGACAGCGCAAACCAAATACTAATGGAAAGTAAGGACAAAGTGTCAGGCGATATGAAATCTCTTCATGAGTACCCTTCCCCATTTCTTCAAGAACAGACAGAGGCATTTTATGCCAAGCCACCCTCTGTCATGTATTTATGAGTGCTGCGCCGCCATAATGAATGCAAAGCCAGCGTGCAGACGTTCAGTCATGGCAGAAGGACAGCAGTTCTGCCTTACAGTCGGAGAAGACAACAGCGTACATCCCACTTTCTCTTCCCCTTCCCCTCCTTTCTTGCTGTGGTAATGGTTTCTCTGACCTCTGTCTCCCCATTACTGTACGCTTCACCCAACATCAACCGTCAGACGGCATCACTCATCCGCACACCTCAGACATCATGAAAGCAGCAGTGTCGCCGCCCATTGCCTGATGCCCGCCGCATTAGCCGGTGACAGCCAGTGTTTTGAGAATGATAGAGATGAAGGCAGCTCTCTGTGAGATGGCAGCGGTGACCCTGGAGATGACCTAATTAGTGGAGTGTTTTTCAAAACTGGGAAGGAAAGAAGTAAAAGAAGAGTAAAAAAACATTTTAAAAAGACATTGAAATGCTTTTTACAGCTGGTGCAATAGTTAAACATTCTTCGTTTACTCTGCTCTTTTGGAGTAGACTTGTGTTGCTGTACATATTTTTGATAGAAACAAATTAGAACATATCAAATAATCATATATCTAGCATTTCAAGGAATTTGGAAGAGGATAAATATTTAAAAATGTAAATTTTTATCCAACTGTAACTGGTTGAAAACACTCCAACACATTAGATGACATCACGGGTTACACTGGTGAAAATGTCCTCTGTCTCTTTAAGAAGCTCCTACTCTTACAAATGGCTGCCACAGAAGTTTAAAGGATTTCTCAAACATGATGAAAGAATCAAGGCAACGCTCTAGGTATGTTTTAATGAGAGAATAACATTATGACATGATATGAAGCCCAAAAAGTTTTTTTTTTTGCTTCATATCAATTATTTTATATATTAAACATAATCACAGGGTAGTCACAGAAACTTAAAACTGTGAAATTAGCCTCTGCCTCTTTCAATGTGACGGGTCTCTGCCGAATAAGAGCACAAATTACATCAGTACCGGATTTTCTTCTGCAACCTATAAGGTGTCTTGATTTTTCAAATTTTACTCTATGTAAAATGTACTTATCTTCACTTCCTTTGTCCCTCCAACTCTAAATCGAAACTCTTTGAATCTCTATGCCTTTAAATTCTATAGATCCCAAATGGTGCAGAGTAAAAGTACAAATTGACTCTTGATTTTCACCCCATCTTCAGTCATGTATAAAGATAGAGCAGACATGATTTTATTTTTCAATCCATAACACTAGATTTAAGGGATTGCACAAGTTTAGAGAGATCTAACATACTCCAATAGTCAAATATAAATTTTCTGTCTTGCTGCACCTGTTCTCAGCGTGAGATGGATCATGGTTCTTAATTTGCAGGCATAACATATGCTTTCACCTCATACACACACATGGCCAGCCTGTGAAGAAGATTCATGATCTGGTTGAACCAATGCAAGTCTTCTAACGGTGATTGTGTGTGTAGCAGCTCACAGACAGAAACCAAGTAAAGAGAAAAAAAAAAAACTTTCCGTCTGTTCTTTTCTTCTTAATCAATATTACTTTCCCTCAGGGCAGGATTAAGAAAAAAAGGTTTTCCTGATAGTCATACAAATTCAATTTTAAATTGAATTGTTCTTCTTGCGGGCAGGTGCGTTTTGTCACATGTTAACATTTTATCACTGATGCCATCTTGACAGTCTCCCTTGGCAATGCTCAGATGGTAGGTTATTAACACACGCTGAGAGGTGGAAAATCCATATTCCACAACTTGTTGTTTGTCAGTTTGACAGTCGTCAGCATTACCAACATAGTCAGCCTGCAGCAAATGGAGCAATTACCTCTAGACTCTCGATTAATGAGCTTTATGAAAATGTTATTACTATTACAGAACCTTATCAGACCATGGCAGGCTCTTTTCTTTCCTTCCTCTTAAAAGGACTGAGAGCTGAGTGCATGATATATTTGTTTAATATTGAAGATTTCATATCTGTTTTCGCTCCAAAATGTGTCCTCGTGCATTTCTCGACAAATGGCCACTTTTAAATTGGAGGCTTTCTGCACTTAGGTACTGATAAAAAGACATAGTAAAAAATACACCAAATTAAGCTCGTTTCCTGTGGGGTGGGGAAATAACAATATAGTTACTAATGTGTAGCAGAGCAGTTGCGAAAAAACAAAGATGGTGCCTTTATTGGAAGGTAATGAGGTTGTTTACCAGAGAGAGTCTAGAAGGTTGGATGTTTTGAAAGAGCTAAAGATTAAGACATAATTTAACATGGATTTACTTTTATCTGCTTTAACTTCCCTAAAATAAGAGGATGCAAAACTACGGATACAACAAAAAGAGTCATCAACATTTAATCAATAGAAAAAGACACCATAGACAGAATAACTTAGCAACGCATAAGGACATAAATGTGTGCATAATGCAATACGTATACAATTGGAGTAGCAAGCATTCGTAAACGATTCAATTCAATCTCATTACAGTTTTAAAGACTAATGTCTCCAATATCAAAACATGTAGACTCTAATTTACCATACAGACCATAAAGTCAGACTAAGATGTAATTACATGTAACACAGTCAAATACATCTGATCAATTAATGCTAGTCGGCAAAAAGTGTACACCTCTCACTATGCTAATAGCAAAGAAGTAACTTATCGTAGCAGGAAAACCATTTATCTGCCATCTGTCAGGATCCTGGGTTATTTTGATTTGTTTTGGGGTTTGATTTATTGATTATTGTTTTATTATTATTCTGTGTACCTTAGACTCTTCCTTTTCTTTTTTTGTAAATTCTTATTCATACTTTTTTCATGAACAAGCACTGAATTTGAAGAAAGGAATCTGTCTCTCTGCATTTGGATCCATCGTCACCACAACCATCATCATGACACGTCGCTGGTGGCGTGGCTAGGCTCTTTTGTGGGAAACTGATTGTAGCCTAGCAGAGCGCAAATGGGAGGGTATGAGAAGTGCATACACAAGGATGATTGACAGCGTTAAGATGCTCCGCATTGATCTGACTGGTAGTTTTTGATCACATGGTGTATTTCTGCAGAAAGTAATAGGACCACATGCAACAGACTTTGTCTTATGTTATACGGCCATGACATGGTAATAGATATGTTAAAAACATATTGGTTATAAAAGTTATACTCTGCAGCTTTAAGTCCATTAATGACACCAGTGAACAAAAACACATTGTGTCTCAAACTATACTTAAGTTAAATAAAATAATTCTATTAAATGTAATAACCTATTAAAATTAATTCATCGTTCTACTAATTGTGTAAATAAAGACAAACTTTTTTAAAATATTTTTTCCAAGGAGACATTGCTAGCCTCAGAATAAGAAAACAAATAGTGCAATGAGTGAAAACATGACCCTAGAAAGAGTAGAGCAACGTCTCTCTTTTTCATTCACTTTTTCCCAACTAACCATTTATGAAATGACATTGCCCATATGAGCACACACTCATCCAATTTAATGTTGCAAATCTGTTGGTAGGTGGTCTGAAAGACGCTTGGGGACCATTGAATGGGCAATTTGGATGGCACATAAATTCCGCTGAACACTAACAAAATTTCCTTTCATTGTTCCTCATCGCTGCAGTGTTTTAACAACAAGTACACATATTTCTTAATCTGCCCTTCCAGCACATAGTGTGCGAGCTCTTTCTACGACTTTTATTGGAAAATGCCGTTCAGGAGGACCAAAAATACTAATGGTACAGAACAGTTTTACAGCGCAACATCTATTTCTCGGTACTCCTGCTTCAAACATATGATGTCCATATTACTGTCAGCATCTGTAAACCATACGTCCAGCATCACCCCCCCTGTCCAACCACAATCCCTCTCACCAGTTCTGGTCCCAGATGGAAATGGTGTAAGACTGTGAAAGAATCTTGTTGACAGAATTCAGAACCCAGTTAAAAGTCTTACTTTGACAAGATGAATCCTAGCCTCGGGCTTCCTTCTGCCTTTACATCGAGTTCTCCTCATTCCTCCCGCTCACATTCTTTCTCTCTTCTGCCCCGTCTGTCTCTTTCTACCTTCTGTCTCTTTGAGCATGGGTATTGGCGGAATTTCAAGGCTTCTTATTTATTTATCAACTCGTTATGATTCCCGCTCGCATCTCAATCCCTGCAGAGGTATTTCTGGGGAAAGATTCAAAAAACAACCATTATCTCAAGTCTTCTTTGTCCCCACATTCTGAGGAAGTGTTTAACAGGATTATTGAGGTTACACAATTCATTATACATTCGGTTGGAAAAAAGAAAGTGATTTTACATTAGAAATAAATTTCCCTCCCTTGTCGAATTCATTCCTGATGAAACTGCAAAGGAAAGGCCTTCACTTAAAACAAAGTAGAGATATGAGACATAGCTGGTACAATATTGAAATGTATTGAACAATCACTCATGTGAGGAAACAAACTAAAGCTGCAAGAACATGAATGTACAGCCTTGGATTTCTGCCAGAATGTGTCCTTACATGTTGTATTGAGGTATTATTGGAGAAAAACAATTGAGAACAACTACAATTTGTGGATAAAGTAACTCTATTCATCCTTCTTTTTCTTCACAATGTTTTTTTTTTTTTTTTTTTTTTAAAACTTAGAAAAGGAGGCATGAAGTCTGTCCTAAATTTTTCCTGCATATTCATAAAGCATAAAGCATAAAAAAAGCTGCAAGCAGCCTTGAACGACACTCACAGCACAGGTCCAACATAT
>CAEFZY010077864.1:0-12903 GCA_903066815.1 Brachyrhaphis roseni
TAGTGAACACTAGGGATCATAGTGAACACTACGGATCATAGTGAACACTAGGGGTCATAGTGAACACTAGGGATCATGATCCATAGTGGATTTCAAGGATGCTATATGAAGAAGATGCTATGCTTCTTCACGTACCATCCTTATGTTAAAAACATAAAGATGTTATTTTCAATAAAGAACTATATGAACACATTAAGTTATTTGCTCAGTTCTGCAATAACAATCAGTGCTAGGGAGAGGCAGCCCCTCTACCTAGAAGGCCAGAATGTTCTGAAGAGGCATGTTAGTAGTCGTCATGGCGACTTGTCCTCAGAACACGGAGCTCCTCCTCCAGGTTGGCGATCCTCTGGACCAGAGCAGCCTTGTCAGCCTGAGCCCTCTGATCGGCCTGCCAGCGAGCCTCCTGCACCTTCCTCTCATACCAGCGCTCCATCTGGGTGGATACGGCCTCGAAGAAGTACTGGGTCACCTCCACAGCGTGCATGCTGTCCCTCTCCTGGGCAAAGGTCGGCCCACCAGAGGGGTCTCTGAGCAGCTCCATAGTCCGGACCCCTGTATCGCCCCTTGACCTGGTCCTGCCACCTGCATGCTTTTCACGCTGCCTGACCCTGACTCGGCCTCTCTCTGCATCTCTGCTGCTGCAGCGCCGCCCTGTGGCTGGAGACAGGCTGCTGGCTCTGTGCCTCGGTCTGCCAGTAGCCTTTGGGTCGGCCAGGCCCGCTCTCTGTAGGTTCTGTTTTTTCCTCTCAGTGTCTGCAGAGCGCTCCTTAGGCCGGACCACCTGGACAGACGACGGTGCTGCAGCCTCTGTCTTATGCTCCTTCTCACCATCTGGTTGGAGGAGGAAAGGATTAGTTTAGTGAGCCGTCATGCAATCATAAACTATTAATCAATTTGGGGAAAGCTGACCAAGTCCAATTGATCAGAAATCATGTTTTGTGGAGTTATTAAAAACGTTCAATTCATGTTTTCATCTAGTTTTAGTAACACTTTATTGGTGTACATTTATCAGTGCATTGTAGGTTTCAGGGGCCTAAAGTTGAACAAAGTCCCAGTTCAGTGTGTAGTTTAGTTTTAAAGTTATGGTTCTTCTGTTTGGAATGACTTCAATTCATTTGAATAGAATTTCGTTATGTAAGACTGTAAGCAGTGGTGTCAAACTGCAGTCCTTGAGACCTTCTTCCTACATTTGACTCAGAGGTCTAACCTAGTGATGTGTCTTCTGTGCTGAGGCGTCAAAGCGTGTCGAGTGATCCAGGATTTCTATGAAGTGCACATCAGGTTTGTGTTGACGGAGCCGCTGTGACGTTTGAAGCCTCGTATTCAGGCCGTACCATGTGACTGATTCAGGAACCGGCTCATCAGTTTCAGTAAAACTGATGAGCCGCAAAACGCTGCTGTTTTGCTATCACATTTTCTTATTTCAGGATTTTATTGCGTTTGCAATTCATTTGTGCACCTTTTTGGTGGTGGACCCTCTCCTGAGGTTCACACAGAGTAATAATAAACCATCACTTATAATGTAAAAAAAACAAAACACAGTGTTCTAATATCCTTCTAATTTCTGATGTTTTAAAAGGTGAAGTGTCATGTCCAAATGAAGCTGAATGAGATTTGAATATAACTCATCTGTGCTGAGGCATTACAAAGCCCAGGATACTGTAGCCAAGCTCAGCCAGGTCACTGTAGGATGAGACAGCAGACAGTCATACAGGAACATCTGGGACCAGAGAATCCACTACTAGAATAATGGGAAGGTGAGAAAATGTTTAATCCCAACTAATGTAAACCTGATGATGTGTTTCTGGCAACACAAAGCACACGAAGTTCTTCATCTGAACCTGAGCACAGAGGTTTTTATCTTGAAGTTATAAATAAATAAATAAATAAGCTCTCAAGGTTTGTGACACTCACACCAACATCCTCGGCCCCATTTGTTTCTGGTTTTCTTTTAGATCCAGCAATATTTATTATTATATTAACAGATTAAGACTATAATCAGAATTTATGTATTAGTATCACAAACACTTGTTTATTCAGTTTAAGGCTTCATGCATCATGTTGTTTCCATGTTGCCTATTTTACATATTTTGTCCACTTGATGTCGCAGTAGAGCAAATGAAGCACTAATGGCTCATGAGTCAAACAGTTGGATGTAACGCCTCAGTTCATTATGAAGCTTCATCTCACCATCACTAGGCTAAACTGCATCATTAGCATACAGTAAAGCTACACGGCTCAAGCTAATAATGGAGCCAGGTGTGCTGAAGCAGAGAGACATGCAACAGCTGCAGGCCAGCGGCCCTGGAGGACTGCAGTCAGAGACCTCTGCTGTAAACAGTGTGAGTGTCCTGATTACTGCAGTCTGTGTTCATATGTGGTCTGTAATCAGAGCCTATAGATTTTTTTAAATTTTCTGACTGCAGGGAATTATTTGCTTTTAACTGAACTGTCTGGAGCTGGTTCTGTTTACTTGTGTGGATCTAATAGTTGAACCATCACCTGGAGAGTTCTCAGCATGAACCACAAAGTAGTGGCTGGCCGAGCCGCCCTCCACCTTACTGGCTTCAGCTCGGCTGGGCTGTGGGAGCGGGGAGCTGCAGCCCAGTTCAGCAGGCTGCACGGTGCTGCTGGCTCCATCAGCTTCACACAGATCATCAGCAAGAGAGGAGGAGCGCTGCAGCTTGGTGCCGGAGTCTCCCATGAAGCGGACCTCCATGTTCTGTAGTTTGGACAGACACCAGCTCTTCAGCTCAGTTGCCAGAGACGTCTGCTTAGAGAACACAGAACCACACAGGCCAGCTTTAAAGGAAACTTTTACATCGTCACATTTGTTTGTCTTTGCACAAAGCTTTAAGTTGATCAACTAAGTATCCATGTGTTCAAAGTTTGATTCATGGAAATCAAACTTTGTGTTTAT
The DNA here is from genome assembly GCA_903066815.1 of Brachyrhaphis roseni. NCBI lineage: Eukaryota > Metazoa > Chordata > Actinopteri > Cyprinodontiformes > Poeciliidae > Brachyrhaphis > Brachyrhaphis roseni. Next base: position 2,921 of record CAEFZY010077864.1, read on the forward strand.
AAGTTTGTTTGAGGTTAGATTTTTAGCTAAAAAAGGTAAAGATGTAGAAGAAGAGAGGAGTAGGAAGTCCTGTAATGTTTCAGTTACAGAGATTTATTCCAGCAGTGTCTGGTTACCTGTCTCTTCTCTGCTTCCAGTCGCTCCTGCAGAGCCCAGTGCTCCATCCTCTGCAGACACTCGCTCTTCTCTGCAGAAACTCTTTCCACTGTTATCTTATCCAGAGCTCGGATCTGAGAACCAGCACACGGAGCAGCATTCTGATACCAACTACTGCTCTGCCACGCCTAGCTCTTCTCCTCTGGGTTCGTAGCCAGAAGAGATTATGAACTGGTTTCTGGAAGAACAAACTTCCAGAAAACTGAATAACAGCTGAAACACTGAGTTCCTTTAAGTCTAGACTAAAAACCCAAATGTTTAGAGCTGCTTGTGAAACATTATAAATGAAACATTAGTCAACAATCTGATGTGTAACAACAGCAAAATGTAATGTTTCAATTCTATGACTTTGTGTTTTTATGATGTAAAACAATTTGAAATGCCTTGTTGCTGAAGTGTGCTATACAAATAAAAATTGATTGATTGATTGATTGATTGATTGATTGATTGATTGATTGATTGATTGATTGCACTCAAAAATGATTTCCATTTTCACTGAATCCACATTTCAATGTAATTATTAAGGGGCACTGACATGAAATTTCTACTGATAGATATCAAATCTTATTGTTGTTGTTAGGGCTGATAACCATTTTTTATAAATTATACATTTCTCTATCCTTTTGTCACAATTAAAAAACAATGATTCCCTGAATCCCGCAATCCTGAACTGCATCACATGACCAAGTCAAATTAAACATTAAATATGTTCAAAACACTAAGCAAATGTAGTTTTTACTGCAGCAGCGTCTCACTGCATAGTCACTGGGGAAAATAACATATATTTGTTTTAAACAGCATTCTGCTGTTAACATCAACTCCAACACATCATATTAAATAAAGATAACAAGCATTTCGAATTCATAATTTTCTTTTTTAATATACTTCTTACTTTCCCTTTTAAGTATTCAGCCATTTTAAAGTTTCATATATGAGGTATAAATATGCATAACACAGAGGTCTGCTTCTCTTAGTTTGTCTTCTAAAGACAAAACACAAGAGGACAACAAGCAGCTGTAGTCAGAGATGTGTGTGTGCGTGTGCGGGGGTGGGCGTGCGTGTGTGTGTGTGTGGTGGCAAGATAAATATAACTTCATGTTCAGCTTGGTTTGTCTCAGCTGTTTTAAACTTTTATGTATTTCTCTGACTATAGATATGAGGATATTTCAACACACACAGACACACACACTCTCTGTTAATGAAGGTAAAAGAGCTCTTACACTCAGTATGACAGAACTACAGCAAAGACTGGCCTCTTGGGGGCACCCAGTCTCCATAGCAACCATTACCTGCCATATGAATGCTAACCTATCAGTTGGAGGCCAGGCTTTGTAAACGGGTTCTTAACTGGAACATAACAGTCTGATAAAACAGACTAAGGTTGAGATTTTTAGTAACAAGTAAAGAGTGACTATGTAGAAACACCTCATGTTTTGTAAAACTGGCCCATAGCATCACAGGATGCTATGGGCCAGTTTTCAAATGTCTGATCTTTGGAGTTCTTTAAAATACCAAGATGTCTGAATGAAACTCTGTCATTAGATTGTTAAGGAAGTACAGTATAACCCAACTTCCATCATCCTTCCAGTCCTCAGAGTCGTTTCCTACAGAAAACCAGTAGCTGAGCATAAGAGAGGGACATGCAGTGATCCCTCCCTCTGTATGCTCAGCTCAACTCTTCCTGCACCGCTGCCCCACCGGCAGCCAGGGTGGAGGAAAGTATGCAACCTGCAGTGGATGCAGAAAAGACATCACTATCTGTCCTGACTCCACATGAAACATGTCATTTATTTTTAACTAAAACACAAAAGCAGCTGCTAATGTCCAGAGACTCCTCTAACCTGCAACATGATGAGAATCTCCTAAAGTGACCAGCAGCCAAGAGGAACACAAGGCAGCACCATGGAAACAAACACAAACCAGTGTGTTTAATTCACATGGTGAATTAAACACACAACTAATTTGTTCCAATGTAACTTGTTTCTTAACCCAGAATTTTTTTCAGAACTTTTCATTGTGAGACTAAGCTACTGAAATAAAAGAAGCATTTATTTGAAAGCCTTTTACACATTATTTATGACTGACTATCCACTGAGTGGCCTTAAAGACTCCTGCCTTAAAGCCTGAACCGAACCCTGGCTGGGTCCAGGACAAGGATGGATCAGACCCAACAGAAGGAAGGAAATCCAGATCTAAGCTGCTCAATCACTTTTCCTGCTTCATAGTGAATTATGTGCTAATAAAACAATATTATGATCAACATAAGGTGTGCTTTGTTGAAATAAGACAGTAGGCCTAAGGTAGAATTTTTAAAGATGCTCATAAAATCGCTTACATTATTCACCAACATTAATAAGTCATTCCACATGTAAAATAATAAAGGATATAATCTTATTATGAATAATTAAATTCCCACACTCTCTTATCTCTTCCTCTCCTCCTAGAATAAATTAATTGTGGTTCCCAGGAAACAATCTTTCCTGCTCACAACCAGGATCAGTGAAGGTGAGAACAAGGCTGACAAACCAGATGCCTAAATATTTCCTCACATACATATTCATTAATCAAGAGAGTTGGAGGTATATTCTGTTTGTGTACCTGCATATGGTGGGGAAATGCTGCAGAGCCGAGGGCAGGCTGACTGAGACGACGGTGTAATCAAATGAAGAAAAGGTTTTAACAGTCTCCTAATTAGTCTGTTCATTCTAAAGCAGTGTCAGCATAGAGAATGTCAAATACAGGAGAAAATGATATTCAACCAGACGTTTCATGGAGATGATGGCAGCTGGATTTAATTCTGCATCATCCAGAGACGATGGTTGAGTACAGTAAGCGTTTTGTATCAGAGCTGCTCAGATCAGCCCAGCTCAGAGTTGGAAAATGCTTACAAAATATGTTCAGCAATTTTTTTTGTGCAGTCCATTGATTTAACTTTTAGTCTAGATGACATTGTTTACAGTCAGTAAATATAACATTGAATGTTGGTGTGACTGAGTTGAGAGAGCAGGAGAGTCTACCTGGTGTTTGCTCTTGTAGTCCAGCTGACCCATCTTTTTGTTGACTAGGTCTTCCATGGCGTGGATCTCTGTCTTCATCTCCTCCTTGGTGGCCTCCAGCTGGTTCTCCAGTTTACTGAGCAGTGGGTCACAGCGGCAGCCGTTCAGTGGAGCCTGCAGCACAACACACACACACACACACACTGGCATCCAGCAGACCTGCTCTTTAAACTCTAACAGTGTGAGCTACCATGCAGGATGATCATTAATTTAGGATTTGCTGTGCTGGTATCTCGGACAATCTAGAAAAGGCCGTAGAATAAAATATAATGTTTTTAACACTAATTTCTGAGCACTTATCAGTCCATTAAGTGTTAATAGAACTCAGAATGACACTGACCAGAGGAGACTTTGTGGACTTACTTGCATGATTTTGCCATCCTTGCCCCTGTAGAGTGTGTAGAGCTGATAAGCTTTATAGTTGTGAGGTGGAATGGATCCATAAGGGGAGGCTCCATGTGTTTTGTATTTCCTCCTGATCTCTCTGCGGCGCAGAGGTTCGGACAAAGATGGCTGCCAAAACAATGATCCCACTAGTTATTGTGTTTTTCTGCACTTCCACAGCAACAACTCTTCCATGCCTTCAGCAACCATAGCTTCATCCGTTTTACCTTTTCTTTCTGCTTCCTGGCCTTCTCTCGTCTGCTGTTTGGCTCTGCCAGTGGAGATGCTGGGTCGCTGCTCTGGGTGCCGTCTGCAGCAGATGCACTGTCCTGCAAAACACAGTTCAAGGAATAATCATTAAGTTTTCAAATGTGAAGCAGAAAAAATGGAAATATCATGAAAAGAAAAATTTTGACTGTGGGGATCTGTAATCCCCATGTTTTGGGGATTCACTTTGGTTCTTTATGATTCAGTTCAGTAGTGCTAATTGTGTCTGTTTTCCTGCTGTTGGATTCACTATTGCATCAGAGGTTTACCCTTATTCTCAAGGCAAAGTTTATTGGTATCACAGCCTCAGCTGACCACAGAGCTTCACAACAATTACAGGTAGCTAAATCATAAAGAATAAATAAAATTAAGTTTGGTATAAATAAATAAATAAATCAATAAAAATAAATAAATAAAATAAGACAAGTATAAAATTGGCAGAAAATACCAAACAATAATATGAATAAAAACCAAGACATACTTAATGTCAGCTACAGTGGTTTCCCAAAAACTCAAACCACTGAATTATAAGAGTGTACTGTAAGTATAGCTCAATATTTCATGAACTGTGGACGATGCCTGATGGACTTCTGAACTCAGATGTTTTTTCCACTGTTATAATATGTGAAAAGCATCAAGTCAGAGCCTTAGACAACAGGCAGGAGGAAGTGTTTCATTAGCTGTGTTTGAGGCAAGTTATAACCATGAGTGTTGGCATAAAGATTTAGTTTATTTGTATTAGGTCAGATTGAATGAGAACGTTCAGGAGAAACAGGTTTGTTCAGCAGCGGTGTGGATCAGAAAGACGGAAACAAAATGAAACATCAAATCATTTTTAAAGAAACAGATTTGATTTTCTTTTACCATCACCTGTTTTAAAGGTAAACTCTGGAATCCGACATGGACTTTAACATGGTGCTGCTGATTTACTTACATTACAGCTCAGCATCTCATCTCTGGGCACCGACCGCGCTCGGCGCTGTGCTTTCAGCTTCTCTCTTCTTTTTCTCACAGTCCTGCCATGCATGAAGCTCTGTACCTGCACATGACACACACAGATCACATCACACAACAATACACACACACAACTCCAATTTATATAAAAAATAATATTTTTATTGAACTATTTTTACAAGACATGATTAAGACAGTACAACGTTAGACAATGGTTAGTCTAACACTGAAGGACAGTGTGTGTGATACCTGTCACAACATATGTGAGAGCAAGAACCAAATTAATTCAGACTCATCACATCACAGGAGGACGTCTAAAGTCTGCCACGTTCTGCAGCACTGAGACACCTCTATGTACTTCAAACAGGAGATCACTCCTAGATCTGAATGTTGGAGCTCACCAAGTTAATTTGAAAATGTAGCTTATGTAAACAGACCAGATAAATATCCTCTGTGCTCTTCACCATTTAACTCATCAGTCAGTGGAGGACAGGAAGGACTACAACTGCCAGGGGGGTGGGGTGGGGTGGGGTCTGTCTGTCTGTCTGTCTGTCTGTCTGTCTGTCTGTCTGTCTGTCTGTCTGTATGTATGTATGTATGTATGTATGTATGTATCTATCTATCTATCTACATCAGGACCTGCAAGAGATCAGATCCTCCTGTCTGCTGCCCCATGTTAGTGTTCTTTCACCAGCAGGTTGTAGTCTGAGCACCAGGACTGAAACGAACCATTACTTCAGTAATCAGTCATTCTGACGATCAATCGGGTTAAAAAAGTTTGGGACATTCTGCAGATTTTTCATTTAACCACTTCTTTATACATTAGAAATATGTTAAAAGATGCAAATAAACAAATATTTCAATTCATCCTTTAAATAAGAAAATGTTATTGTCAGAAATGTAATACAGCATTCATTTAGTGAACGCTTGATCATTTACAGCAAAGGACGTATCTGCAGCTAAAAAACATCAACACGTGAAAAGCTCACCTCTTTCTGCTCAGCCGAAAACTAACAGTTTATGGCTGATTTGGTGATTCACTTTGGATTAATACATTAATAATTGAATAGCAAAAGGTGCTTAACAGAAATTTTTAGCAGAATTTGAATCAGGTGACAGAAAAGTTCAGTGTAGAACCATCCTGAATAACCCAAACAGGGCAAGCATACTCCCATAACTCTGTTGCTATAGCAACCAGCCAAACTCTGTCCTCCCTCAAACCATCACACAGCACAACCAAACATCTCAGGCAGGAATACTGCCTCTTTGGTCAAACCAATTCAATGTCCACTGTATTCTCAACTCTGTGTTTTAAGTTTTCTCTAACCATTAATCGATGATGTGCATTTTGTTCGTGCAAACTCACTTGCAAATTATATTTCACTGTACTATGAACTACAGTGTTCATAGTTAGTGTTTTACAGTGTGGGATCATAGAGGAGCTCTCTGACAACATGTCTAATAAACAACTGAAATAGAATGATGCTTTGTCCTGTTAAGTGCATAGGATTATCCTTCTGGTGACCTGAGGATCTGTTCAAACTAGACAGACATGCCAGCATACCACAATGCATTTCACCAGGCTCACCAATGTCTATGGAATAAAAGTCATGTTTAATTCCAAATCTCCGACTCTAATGGGTATTTGAGTATTATATAAATTGTTGCGGAGGCTGTTGTTAGAAATGTCTGATTATTTACACAGCAGGTCTGGAAGCAACCAGCTTCCTGTTAAACATGCCTTAGTTCAAAACCACTAGGATTATTGATTTTGAGACAAAGGCAGTTTCCATGTGAGGAAATTATTAAGGCAGGAGAATGAGCCAAAGGTTAGAACCACTCTGTGAACGCCCTGACAGATTCAGATCTGACATTTTCAGATCTGAATCTGATTCAGATCTGAATCTGATTCGGATCTGAAAATGTAGCTGATGATTATAATAAACATGTAATAAAAGATAATAATATATCATGTTAGCGTTAATGCAGAAAATACCACTAAAAGTAGGATCCGTTCTAAACATTGGACTTGTAGTGTGTTTAAAATTAAAATCCTCATATAGATCAGACTTTATATGTACTTGAATATTTGCCTAATTGAATACTTTCTCCTGAGGGCTAAAGCAAGAGATTAAAAATGTCCGTTTTGTTTGAGCATGGTTGTGTTTATTGTTTCATCAGTCATCAGTGTGTTGTACCTGGGGAGCCTTGGTTAGAAGCAGAGCCACCTCTGGGTTGTTGTGATCTCTGGCCTGGTTCAAAGCAGTCTGACCTGCCTGAAGATACACACACAGCAAAGCAGAGAATCTGAGCGCAGCTCTGGTACCTGGCAATATTAAATTATGTTCTCTTTTCAGTCATATTCAGTTATTTGGAATATATGTTCTGATGAGGCTCGTTTGCCAGATTTAAAGTACTTTATAAAAAAGAACTTTTATGCAGGTAGCAGATAGATGTGAAATTTAACTACGGTAATCTAAATGTTACTTCAAACAGAGAACCATGTTTAGTCAAAGATATTTCTTATTTCTAAACAGGACAATTTGACCTCACCAGGTTCTCAAGCTGTTTATCAGAATGTCTGACAGGATAAGTGAAAAGGTTTCAGTAAGATCAGTGGTATCATTTACGGTAGTTAAATGTAGAAGTCTGAAGGGTGCTAAATAATTCAGGCATTGAGTTTTATTCAATAAATGATTCAATGCTTGAGTTAATGTAGCAGTCCTGTCAATCAGGAGGGAATTATTATAGCTGATCAGAAAACCTGGCAACAACCTGACCACAGAAGGAAAGAAAGAAATATAAAGAGCTGTGCATGATAAATGATACGTGTTCTGTCTGTGAATCAGAGTTCCTGTTAGTCTCAGGTCAACATCCAATTAGTCATCAAACTTTCACCTGAGCCTCCAGTCCCATTTTATTCCTATAATAGTGTGCAAATTATAATTATTGTAATTCTTGATTTTAGCTCTCAAATTTTTGTTTTCTTTATTAAAGTGTTTCTTGCATTGGTTTGAAAAAAAAAAAATTGGAATCTTGAGTTATACCCACAAATCTGTTATTCTTTTCTATGTAAAAAGATATATTTTTCTGTAAATTAAGTTTTCATCCTTATGATTAATTTTGAGAAGTTTATAAGTTGGGTTGATTAACATATTATTTTATGTAGTTTAACTTTTCTCATAACTGAGCCTTATTGCTCAGTTTAAATTGTAAACTGAAGTCTCATATTCTAACCATTAAATACATATTTTACCTGCATGTCTATTTTTCTTGCTACTTCATAGAAATATGCATGCAGTTATAAGGAACTGATTGCTCAAAGAATTGCAGATTCATTAAAAAATTATTCTAATAGATACAGCAAGAGCACCAAACCAGTCGTGTTTAATGAACATAATCTATTTTTACATTGTTGTGACTTCTATTAGTTCCTTCACTAATAGAAGTCATTCTAGAGGTTTTACCTCTAGAATGAATCAGTTCCTCATCTGATAAAGATGCTTATAGATGACCGAGCAGCACAAAAGTTGTTGTTTTTAATTTATATAAGCAACTACGTATTTTGTCTGTCAAAGTTCTGGATTTTGTCAAAGAACATCAACAGTAACAGTAAAATCAATCTGACAGTTTCACTGAAATCTGCCTGCCAGAATGCAGACGCAAACAATATCTGATAAGACTAATTTCACATTTTCCAAGGATTCACATTGTAAAAAATTAAAAAGCAAATATCAACTAGTCTGTTGGTAAAGTGAATGTAGTTCAAAATTCTTAGGTGAAGCATTTTGAGAAAAGATCTTGGGACAGATTCTCATGAAGTAAGTGTTTGGTTATATTGAATATTTATTTATTGGAGAGGATTTTCATTTTTGCAGTATTTAAAGAGACAGAACCAACTAGATGGCTTTTGTTCATTACAGTACTGTTTAAGTTTTATTTTAACGCCCATTACAGTAAAAACAGGTGTAACAATGATAATCAGTAAGATGAACCTACGTTGTTTTGAATCTGACTGTCTGCTCCAGCCTCCAGTAACAGACGAACAGTCTTCTTGTGGTTCAGGGCAGCTGCCACATGGAGTGGTGTGTCTCCAACCTGCGGGACAAACAAACGGATTAATATGCATAAAGTTGTTGGGATTCAGGGTTAGGTTAGACATTTGACAAGTAGGCTCTGAGTGTGCAGATTTGGTTTAGGAACAACATATCTTATGTATCTTATGGAGAATGCAACTGGTCTGTCACAATGACCAATTTTGCTGGATGACAAATTGTCCCAGTAATTACTGCGATAAATCATAGTATTGTCATTTTGAGACCATTCTCAAGTAATATACTGATAATGGCAAAGTAATGCAAGTCGTTCCTTCAAAGACCAATAAACTGTCATTTTATAAATAATGATTAACACCAATTTTCGCGCTGGAAAATATTTCAAACATACAAAATAAATAAATAAAACAGAAATAAAAACTACACAAAATCTAAACCATAAATAAAATAGGTAAAAATGATCATCAGAATAGAAACCATCAAACTCATTTTAATTTATCAGCCGATTAATTAATTGATTGCTTATTACAACAGGTGTAAGTGTAATCTTATGTTCCATCATCTGCTTGTGAAGCAGCATCTGAACCAGGGACTTAAAGAAGCTCAAAGAGCTGCAGAGGACAGCTGCTTCTATTCTGGCAACGCTCTGAAAAACCTTCTTTGTCCATTGATGGCTACGTACAAACACAGATCATCGTCTACATGAGTCTTTTATGGAACAACAGAATGTTTTAAGCCAGATGCTTCTTCAGAGCTGCTACAACACTGACTGCTACAGGAGATCCTTCCTGACACCAGGCTCTACAGCAACTCTGAGGAAACCTGAGTGGCTCAGTGGTAGAGCAAGTGTCACACGTCTGATTCCTGGGTCTGGCCATCTTCCTGCATCTAGAAAGCCTTAACTTTCTTTGTTTAGGACTACCGTAATTTCCGGACTATAAGCCGCGACTTTTGTCACACGCTTTCAACCCTGCGGCTTATACAAAGATGCGGCTTATTTATGCTTCTTTTTTTTCCTAATGGCCACCAGGGGTGCTCGAGCAGAAAAGGTAAGAGTGAGACAGGTGGAATATATGTGTAGAGGAAGACGCAAGTTTAATGTAACGTAACA
>CAEFZY010077866.1:0-14593 GCA_903066815.1 Brachyrhaphis roseni
TTTATAAATGTCTAAGAGCTGCATTTGTACTTTGTCCCGTTGAATATTATGGTCGTTTGGTGTTGTTTACTTGTATTATTGAGAGCTAAACGTTAGCCGTTTAGCATTAAGCTATTAAGCTCGGTTAATTACATGCAGCTGCTATTTGTGTTACTATTTCCAATTGTAATGCCTTATTTCTGTCATATGTTTTGTCAGAATGCTGGTTTGTAATCTATTAATAAAGTTTGACTGACCTATCTGTTTTGTTGACATTCCCTATAGCGCAGCTCCTTGTAATGGATGCATAATGTAACCCCAGCCTCTACTGTAGCGTCTATTCTATGCGCCTTATAATGCAGTGCGCCTTACATACGAAAAAGTTTTAGAATAGGTAATTCATTGAATGTGCGCCGAATAGTGCGGAAAATACGGTATGTTCACATTTTGTACAATTAAAAAAATACCTCAGTCAGTTACATGTTTCTTTGCTTTGAGTTTACATTTTAATAAATCCACTGGGTTTCTTTTTCCTATGCTGGATGTTTTCCCTTACTGTCTTCTATTGTTTTCTGGTTTTATATTTTTACTTTAATGTAAGTCTATATGATCTCTTGCCACTTTGCTACTGATACACCTGAATTCTTTCATTGGGGAATAATAGAGAATGGTTCTATTCTATTCTATTCTATTCTATTCTATTCTATTCTATTCTATTCTATTCTATTCTATTCTATTCGTGGGAGGTATGCTGCTTATGTCCTTTTTTTCTAGGAATTATTCCTAAATGTGTCTTTTAATGTTTATACTAGTATGTTAACAGCAGTTAAACTTTCAGCATTGGTGTCATAGTTTTGAATTTGTGAATAACAGTAAACATTATGCTTTTACTTATCGGAAATAATGATGGGATGCTTTGTTGCCTGTGCTTGTGTCATCTGTAGCCTTGTTTAAAGAAATCTGTCCCGGTGGAATGGGCTACACCGTTTTACCAAACCCTCCTGTAAACAAGCCAGTCACCGTTTTCCAGGAACCAGTTGACCTATCACCTCTGCAACCCCTGCCAACATCAGAGAAACCAGTGGAGGCCTTCGGGACACAAGAAGAGATTCTTCCAGGTCAGGGTTTATTCATTTAGGATTAATATTTGCCACAGGAGTGAAAATTCAACAGCTTCATATGTTTTTCTCTCTGGCAGAGCTCCTAACATTCTGTGTGTCTGTTGTTGCAGAAGGTCTTGTCCTTCTGTCAGTCCGGACTTTGCTTTGGTCGTGCATGGTTTAGTATTACTTGCATTGTTAAAACTTAAATCAGAGTATCATTCTCTTTTTATAGCAGGAGCTGCTCAAGAAAGAATCTTCTTGTCATGCACATGTTGTACAGGTTGACTGGTCATGTTACTGGAACTATTTTAGATTAAAATATGTATTATCTCCATCCACCATTTACATATAATGACAAATATGTAAATATGTCATCATATTTACTCCATTCTCTCATATTGTAGCACTCAAGTCCTTTAATTCACACTGATGTTACTGCAGTGTCTCTAAGAAGCAAAATAAATCCTCACAGAACCAAGACAGGCTTTCTTTCAGTTTTGGTTCTCTGGTTCCCAGAAATGTAGATTTCTAGGTCTAATACTAAACCTGGTGTTAGACCTAGTGTCATACAGAGATCTGCCTCATCTGTTCTCCAGATGGAGCGCTTTAAGGTGACCAGGCAAGTCGAACTTATTTGGCAGCTCACCCTCATGCAAAATGGAAAAAGGTGATTTCTGCAAAGATAAAGATGCTACAGGATGGATGCTACAAGACCTATTCTGTCTTGTTTAGTGCTTTCTATTTATTACTCTTAAAAATATGGTACTGAAGGTTAAATACTCGCTGTGGCAAATTACAACTCCAATGTAGCATTAGAAAGTATAGTCATAACCAGGGCTGGAACAGCATGAGAGAAGTATGATGAATCCTAACAGAAACAGCCCTCGTGTTGTTTCATTAGGAGAAAGATTAGACTGCTATAGCTCGGTGTGGGCTCAGTTCAAACACGGCCCCCCACCGGCCCTCACCTGCAGCCCAGCGGGCTGCAGGTGAGGGCCGGTGGGGGGTGAAACCTGGCAAAGAGAAGGAGATCAGATTCAGCTGTTCCAGCCCTGGTTATGAACCACATTTGGCAACCTCCATGAAAAGAGAACACCTTGCAACATCTTATTCCTAAGTGAACCGAAGATCCTGCAAACTTTGAATGTTCTGTTGTAAGTTTCAGTCAGAAAAGGAAAGATGAGGAACTCATCCACTTAACAGTTAGTATTATGAAAGTTATTAGTATGAAAATCATAGCTGATAGGCTTTTATCGATGCTGTAACCTTTACAGTGCCACAGTGTTTTTTTTCTCTGGTGGTTGGTTGCAGCTCAATCATGTGGAAGGGGGAAGTTTTTCCTTGTCAGGGGCTTTTAAGCCCCATTTACACTGAGCTGGTTTCTTTTTAGTGAAACCATAAATTTCTGCCGTTGTTTACACGTTACCAATGATCGGAGTTTCTGACACAGAACTTCTCTGAAACACTCCATGTGGAGGTGTGAATGCACCGAATTCATGACTGTAGTGTTTGCTCTACCCATTCTTGGGCAGATAGTAAAACAAAATGGCAGATAGCATTGTACTGTACTGTGCTGCACAACCTGTTTGGTTTGACCCATATTCTGATGTGAAATATGTATGTTACATGAGAAGTTGGTCATCGTAAATGGAGGCGTACTTTGCGATTGATCCAGATACGTCACAGACCGGTGAGGTGAAAAGTTACAGTCACATGCTAAGCTCACAGTGCCATCTAGAGCTCTGGCATGGCAACTACAGCAGAGTCAAGGTGGCTTGGCGATCTCGTCTAAACGTGGAATTTTTCCCTGATCAACATGTGAATATACTGGCAGTTACCAGATAGCGGTCTCTTACAAAGTCTTAGGTCTCAGGTGACATGCAGGGTTTTTGTCATCCTTTTAAGTTTTTTTTTTTTTTTTTAACATCACACTTGCTGCAGCAGCACTTCTGTTGCATTTAAACCTGAAATTGGTGCACGATCAACAATCCTGGGCAGATATTCAGCAGATAAATTGTAACTTCACTGGCTAAAATGTATATGAAAATGCTATAATGTTATAGTTACTTGATCTTGCTCTTCAAGGAGATGCTAGAATCCATTAAGTATTTCTATAAAGGATGGCTTATTTTATCTAAAACATATTTAAATGCAATCTCTGTAAAACACTGTGGTTGTTGTCGTGGGTAATGGGGTTTGAAAGCTATTTCTGTCTTATTTGGCCTTGGTTTCTGCAGCTGAATCTTAGTTACCCTTTGTACCTTTGCTTTCATGTTAAGATGTGGGATTCTGATCATGCTTATCCACCTGTGCTTGTGCGCAGTAAAGGAAACCCTGCACATTGAACTAGCATTCATTCAAACATATTCTGACCAATTTTCAAATAAGAAATTCAGAATTGTTTGCACAATGTTAAAATTTAGATTTTTTTGTTTTTAAGAAATTTGATAAAGTTTTCAATTAAAGTCATGAGCATTTCTATCAATATACTCGTGTTCATCTTAAGATATTTTCCAATAATCCCTGTCTCTATATATGTTGTATGGTTGAAAAATGTCTATAATTGTGTGTCCTTTGTTTTATTTGATAGAAGTTGTTGAGAAGACGTCTCCTCCTGCTCCGGTGGAAATTCTCCCCTCCAATGCGGGTCAGGACATCGCACCCACTCAGTTAGCTGGTCAGTTTCCTGCCTGACTGGGTTTCATGTTCTCTGATGGTTTCACTGTGCAACATTTAAAAGACAAATATTGCCAAATGTTAGGCTACTTTTCAATAGATGCTATGTGCCGCTGGTATTTCTTTCTCACAGTAACTAGTTTCTCATTCCTGTGTAAGCAATTTATATTTGCCTGTTTTTCTCAGAGGTGGATGAGTGCCAGATCAACCCTTACATATGCGGGCAGGGGGTTTGTTACAACACGGCTGAGAGCTACATCTGCCACTGTGATGAGGGATTCCACCTGGATGGCAGCCAAAGCACCTGCGTAGGTAAGAATGGAACGAGGGAGGTCGACTGAAACACGTCTAGGGATGCATGTTTAACTAGAGAGCTCAGAAGGGATCGCATACGGAGCTCAGCAGACACGTGCAGCATAAGTTTTGTTTCTAATAAATGTAAGATAAGTCCTCCTGCTCAAAAAAAAACCCCCAACAGATTTATGAAAAAGTGAAACATGTTTGGAGCATCCAGCTTCTTGTAAATTGCAGTTTGAAAATACCACATAAACAAATTCAGTTCAACTAAAGCAGAGCTATAATCACGGTTGTTGTAAAAGTTTTGGTTCATGTTAGAGAAATCACAAAGACTGATACTGAAGGTTGTCTGCGGTTGAAAGATTTCTCTTTTGTCTTTGGCAAAAGACCAGGAGCCATTTCTCTATCGCTAGACACAGTTTTTTTTTGTATTTACCCAGAATGCCCTGTGTTGTAGTTCTGAATTCCTCTTTTTGGAGTGGACTCCGAACAACTTGGCATACACATATGCATTAGAAATGGCACCAGAGTTCACTACAATTGAACTGAGACCTAGGTTTGTAAAAATGGACCAGAGTTTGCTGTTTTGGTCCGCATCAGAATTCCTCCATATCTAGCATTGCTTTGCTGGAGTTTGCTGTCTACCTTCCTCCTGTATGTTTCATTGTTGTTTCCAGTCTTCATTCATTTATCAGGAACTTGCTGTCTTCCTCCCTGAAGACTCTTTTTGGTGAGGGAGTTGTTTTAGGTCTCTGGTGATTCAGGGTTTGTGATTGAGGAATTTACTGACCTGATGGTCAAATTATAACGATAGAGTTATGAACAAATCGCCTCCTTATAGGCACAACCATGTAAACAACCACAACTTCCAAAAAGAACAAATGTTCAGTCTAACTAAATATCTTGATGTGAACAGGACTTATAAATCAGTGGATTTTTAGAAGAGACCAGCAATCAGGTTGTTACTAGTCTGTGCACCCACTGGCCTCACCACTCTTGTGAGGACATAAATACAATTCACTCTATCATTATGTGGTTTCCTGCCATTTCAGCCCAGGACTCCCTGCCCACCAAAACGACACTGAACCAGCGCTGCCTGGGCAAGCTAGCCTCATGATTATTTCCTCGTAGCTGCAGTAAAATCTCATCTACGTCTTTGTGGAGGAAGAGATTTCTGTAAAAAAAAAAAATGTACAGAGCTTATTTATATGCAACCAAAATATGTATTAACAGGAATAATAGATAAAACATACTGAGAAGAAGATGGTTTGAGACATAGTTGGGATCCTAGAAAGAGAAACACCACACTGTGGTGGAACATGTGGTGCAACGTTTATTCAACTGTCATATATGCACGTGCCAACTAAAACTTCAGCTTACACTGGTTTATCCAGTGTGTGCCCCTACATTTACTAAATTAAATACAGTTTGAGGTCTGTGCACTAAAAGGTGAATAACTTTTTCTCACCATTATGCAAAGTTTATTTTTTGTCAGTTGGAGCCATACCATACTGCACTAAGCACTTTGTATTGTCTTGTTGCTGAAAATGTGCTATATAAATAAAATTACCTTTACCTTTACATGTTAGTTGATTCTAACTACCGGTATGCCCTCATTTTACACATAAGACTCCAGTTTAGAACCTTTTTCCAATCACGCCCATTTTTCTTTTTTTTGCTTAGATAGCATCTGTCCAGCGACTGCATCCTACCCTATTCTTTGTCTCAATGTTGAAGTTTTCTGCCTTGTTTCAAACTTCCTTATTGTTGACATCTCCAACATTGTCTGTGTATTTGTGTTTGGGGGCACTGCGGATTCTTATCCACTAGTGAATGAACAAGTTATTGAGGATTTTTTTTGGTGTTATTCGTTCAATGATGTCCAGGTACCGTTGTTCCAGGATCCACCTCATGTAGATCCACTGTCTCATTGTACCCTAAGGGTAAACCAACAACAGGCTTGATCTTGCTGTGTCTCATCTATATTTATCGCAAGGTATGTTGCTCTCCTATAAAATGACTGGACAGTCTGCAGCCGGACTGTGAAGGTGTGGACAAATTGCTTGTGAAACTTCTGGAGAACTTTATGATTTTCTTTTGTAGACATATCTGCTGTGATGATAAGGACTTCACTTTTTTTGCCACTCACTTAATTGCATTTTCATCTCTAAGGTCCACACAATAGTGTTTCGAACTAGTGAGCTCAAGAGGAACGTGTTGCTTGGACATGACATTTCTGTCATTCTCCATGTCTAAAACAGTTTCTGCTCTTTTTACAGACATTTTGTTTGACAATAAAAGAATATCAATCATTTCAGTTTCAATGTGGCACTTTGTTTGCCCGATCTTGGCTCAACGGTTCATTTTTTCTGTTGTAGATGACCATCTCCAGATTTGAAAGGTCTGCAGCATTTTGTCAATTTGGCTTTTGCTTAGGTCATTTATGCAACTATCCAGCTACTTGCTACCACTTACACATGCTTGCAGTGTCAATTATAGCTGATCCCAGTGATTCAGTTTGGAAGATCTCAAAGTCTCTCATCACCTTAGTAAATAATATAATGTTACATTTATTGATATTTTCATCTTTTGTCAACTTTATTTCACTTCTCTGATGCAGGCAGTCTTCGGCCTAATGGACAAATGCCCCATATTTGTCAAATGGATTTGTATTTTGCTGAGACTGCCGCTGTCTGCTCTGAATTTGCCCGGTTCTTTGCTCTTCAAAAAAAAAAATAAAAGAAGCGGCATCTCAAGTCTCGCTACCATTTCTTGCTCTGAATTTTTTCCCTCGAAAATCTGCTTTGGGGATTGTGAAAAACATGTGGCAATTAGTCACATTACTGCTTCCTTGAGCAGTAGTGCTCAAGGAAGATCGAACACAGTAAATTGTGCAGAGTTAAATCAACACTATGCCGAGTCTATTTGGTCCTTATCAGAATTGGTGGTAATTTAACTGTTTTCAGAGTTATTTCAACAAGAAACTGATTAGTTTTAACACTTGAAAAAGTTATAACTACTCAAACTATTGTTGAAATAACTCTGAAAAGAGTTAAATTAACACCAATTCTGATAAGGACCAAATAGACTTGGCAGAGTGTTGATTTAACTATGCAGAATTTACTGTGAAGATTTGCTTTTTAAAAATGAATTCATTCTTGGAATTTCATTCAGTGCTGGAAATTAGTTTGCATCCCCTCATCACCAAACTCAAAGTGATGTAAATTTTGGGGGATTAAACAATTTGTCTGAGACATTCTTCTTTCAGAAAATAGTAAATTTGATGTGTGTTTACGATCACTTACTAACTGGTACACTGAGCTGGATTGAAGTTTTACTCATCAGTGACACTTCAGATAGGATCTAGACAGAATGGGAACAGCCCAGAAATCACAAAGGCACAACCCTATCATAAGATAGAGTGTTTAATGTAAGTTTAACATTAACATGGACTATCAGGATGTTTGGAGGAGGCAATGTCAAGCTTTCAAATCTCATAACACTGAACTGACTGTCATAAATAGGTACGATAGCATCATGCTGAGGGTCTGAACAAAGATGGACGACTATAACAAATTTAACCTTTACTCACCAGAACAATGACGACTGCGGTGCGACTGGTGTTTTCACTGCCAAGTGAACATGAAGAATGTGTACTGTAAACCATGGAGGAGATGTGCAGCCTGAAATCCATAGACGGATACAATCAGTGTTTAAACAGATTTGTAAAGAACATACCAACTCGTGTGAATAATAAGGTTCTGGTGACTGGAAAGTACATGTAGTAACATACACAGAGGCTACGTGACTATCTTCAATATTTATATGCTCCCACTAGCTCAGATCATAACAGGAAATAATATTAGCTACCATAATTATACTCAACTCTACATAACGATGTCACCAGGAGACTCTGAACCCATCCAATCACTGAATAAATGCTTAGAACAAATAAATGTGTGGATGTGCCAAAACTTTCTCCAGCTGAACAGAAACAAAACCAAAGTTATTATTTTTGGACCTAAAGAGGGGCAATCTAGAGTCAATGCTCAGCTTCAGTTATTACAACTAAAAACTAGGCCCGAAACCTGGGAGTAGTGATGGATTCTGACCTGAACATCCAGAGCCACATAAAGACAGTTACAAAGTCGGCCTTCTATCACCTAAAGAACATTTCCAGGATTAAAGGACTAATGTCTCAGCCAGATCTGGAGAAACTCATCCATGCGTTTATCTTTAGTTGCATTGATTATTGGAACTGTTTCTTCACAGGTCTGTCCAACCAATCAATCAAACAGCTGCAGCTGATCCAGAACGCTGCTGCTCTCATTCTCACTAAAACCAGGAAGACAGAGCACATAACACCAGTCTTAAAGTCTCTCCACTGGCTCCCTGTAGCTCAAAGAATAGACTTTAAAATACTGTTGTTAGTTTATAAATCACTGAATGGCTTAGCACCACAATACATTAAAGATCTGCTGTTGTTGTATCAACCTTCCAGACCTCTCAGGTCTTCTGGTTCTGGTCTGCTCTGCATCCCCAGAACCAGAACCAAACGAGGAGAAGCAGCTTTCAGCATCTATGCACCACAAATGTGGAACAAACTTCCAGAAAACTGTAAAACAGCTGAAACACTGAATTCCTTTAAATCTCAACTAAAAACGCACCTGTTTAGAAATGTATTTGAAACGCAATCGAGTTTGGTAGGTTAAACATCATGTTTAACTGAGTTTGGTAGGTTAAATATTAAACATGTTTTATTTGCATTGTTATGGCACTTGACTTAATGTAGTTTTTGATTGTTGATTCTATGTTGCATGACATTGTGTTTTTGTGTTTATTATGTAAAGCACTTTGAAATGCCTTGCTGATGAAATGTGCTATACAAATAAAGTGTGATTGATTGATTGATTGATCTTAGTTAGCTGATAAAAGCTAACTGATTAGCTGATTAGATAAGATAATTTTACTAGTTAGCCAATAAGTACTACAGTAAATATCACTGATATTTATTATAATATTACTCAGAGGTGGGAAGAGTACTCAAAAATTGTAATCGAGTGATAGTTGAAGTGTGATTATATTGTTTATAAGTTAGGAGGATGGGAGAGCTAGTTCTATGTTTGTGGCTTGTTAGGGGCCTGCCATGCAAAGCAATGGCAGCACCTATTGTTATCCTCCCAATAAGGTGTGTCTATTATTGGGGCCTGCTATGCAAAAGCAGGAACCTATTACTCTACACCCAATAAGGTGTCTCTTTATTGGGGCCTGCTACGCAATAGCAGGAACCTCTACACCCAATAAGGTGTCTCTTTATAGTTTAGTTCTTCTTCCGCCACCGTTAATATGGCTCATACCGCTATGTGCCCATACACAAATGTGGTATCAAACTGTGCAGAAAATTCCCGGCATTGGAGCTACTACATTTGGTGGGATTCGGGCTTACCATGCCCACATAATATGCAAAAAACAAAACAAAAATAATCATAAAAAATCCCTAGAGTGGAGAGTCACATGACCTAGAGGGAGAGAAACAGGGCCATTTTTACCCAAACTCATATTTTTAAATCGCCATCACGGCCACAAATATCGCACAATTGGTGTGAAACTCGGTCATGACATTGATACGTCTGTCTGCTCCGATAAAATATTTTCGAAATTTCTCTAGGGCTTATAGTTTTCTTTCAATGTCGTTCAGAGTAAAGTGAAGTTACAGCATTTTCTGACTAACACAGGCTCTCTATAACGTATAATATAAAAACCAGGACATTTCCTCACTTTCTAAAAAAAAAAAAAAACCCGGGACGCCCGGGACAGGACGTGAAATACGGACGTTTGGTCACCCTAATACTGTACAAAAACAACCGGCTCCCAAATAGGATCCTAAAACGGCTCCAATTGTGGAGCCGGTTCCAATCGTTCACTTCAAAGAGCCGGCTCTTAGAGCCGGATCGTTCACGACCGACACATCACTAATTAAGTAAGTTCTTTACTACTGAGCGTATCAGTTACTTTTACCGGTATCTACAGCTGCTTGATTTCTCCATCTCTGATTGGCTGACACATTTTCCAGAGCTGCTGAACTATTTTTCTTACTTATTAGCCATGTTTAGCATACTGAATGGAGTAAGTTAATAATGAAGAAAATCCTACTGATGCCCCACATGCTACTGACAGCATTCATGCTAAAATTAGTATTTTGGCAAATTTTAGCTTATATACATACTGAATGGTGCAAGTCCATGTTAGCGAAGCTTAGAAAGCTCATTAGCATTAGCCTTTTAGCTTAAATAAGCTATAACCTATTTTTCTTACTTATTAGCCATGTTTAGCATACTGAATGGAGTAAGTTAATAATGGAGAAAATCCTAGTGATGCCCCACATCCTACTGATAGCATTCATGCTAATGTTAGCATTTTAGCTAATTTTAGCTTATATATTCATTTTAACATACTGAATGGTGCAAGTCCGTGTTAGTGAAGATGCTTGTGACTTTCCACACGCTATGGACTGCTACTTAGCCAAGCTTAGCATTGATGCTAATATTTATCATACTGAATGGTGCAAGTCCGTGTTAGTGAAGATGCTTGTGACTTTCCACACGCTATGGACTGCTACTTAGCCAAGCTTAGCATTGATGCTAATATTTATCATACTGAATGGTGCAAGTCCGTGTTAGTGAAGATGCTTGTGACTTTCCACACGCTATGGACTGCTACTTAGCCAAGCTTAGCATTGATGCTAATATTTATCATACTGAATGGTGCAAGTCCGTGTTAGTGAAGATGCTTGTGACTTTCCACACGCTATGGACTGCTACTTAGCCAAGCTTAGCATTGATGCTAATATTTATCATACTGAATGATGCAAGTCTGTGTTAGTGAAGATGCTTGTGACTTTCCACATGCTATCAACTGCTAGTTAGTTGAGCTTAGCATCGACGCAGGTTTTTTGGCGTAGGGACGGCGGGTGCAGACTGACTGGCGCGCCCAGCAGACCCCATAAAATTTCTTCAGAAATTTTGTTTGTCTAGTTTATTGTTGTCATAGCAACTGCTTGCCAAGATGGTTGTCGGTTACAAAGTTCACAGAAGTGGACGTTACATGAGAACTACGCACTTATTATCTAATGTGCACAAAATCTTTTTGTACTTTGGGAAGAAGCCGTAGCACCCGGAGAGAACCCACTCACACATATGGAGAACATGCAATCCTGTGCACAGAGAACCCAGGCCAGGATTCAAAGCCAAGACTTTCTTGCTGGTGCCACTGACAGTCATGACTTCAGGGAAAAAACATGATGCCAGAGATTTTTAGTATGCCAGGTTTCTGGCATTCTAAAAATGGGTAGGATTGCGGCAGATGAACACGCTGCCAGTCATAATAATTGACAACAAGAATCTTTAGCTGGTGGTCTGGACTCAACTGTCGGGGACGTTTGGTTTTTTGCAAGATTCCCGAGGACAGTGGTCTCTTCTTGGGTCGTATCTTCTAATGCTGTTGATGCTGGAGCAGACGTAGAAGTTTCACTCTCAGCTGTCTCATTTTCAGTGCAAACTTCACCAGCCGGTGAACTTTGTTTTTCAAGAGCATTAGGGATAACCTTCCCATGGTGGGGAGTCTCTTCAAGGGTCTTACCTTCAAATTCTTCTTTTGTCAAAGCAGAAGTAGTACTCACACAACTTTCTGATGTAGCATGTTGTCACAATAACTGACAACAAGACTTAATTTTTTTAGGATGAACGTCCCCAGCCGGGGTCGTTTGGGTTTTTGGAAGATTCCCGAGGACAGTTTTGTCTTCTTGGGTCTTATCTTCTGATGCCGTTTTTGTTGGAGCAGAAGTTGATGTTTCACTCTCTGCTGTCTCCTTTTCAGTGCAAACTACACCAGCCGGTGAAGTTTGTTCTTTTTGAGCATTAGAGATATTGTCCCCTTGGTGGGGAGTCTCTTCAAGTGTCTGGCCTTCAAATTTTTCTTTCATCAAAGCAGAAGTAGTACTCACACAGCCTTCTGAAAACTCATTGTTTTCTCCGGCTATGGAAGTTTTATGCTCAGGTGAGGAAGGCTTAAACAGATAATCATCAAAAATATCATACTCTGAGAAATATCATACTCAAACGTCCCCACCTGGGGACGTTTGGTCTTTTGCAAGATTCCCGAGGACAGTGGTCTCTTCTTGGGTCGTATCTTCTAATGGGTGATTCTCTCGAACCCAACCTATCGAATGTCTTAGAAGATTTTAGGGGCATACTCATAAAAAATTCAAAATAATCTTCTTTTATTTGAACAATCACTATTTCTAATATTTGTCACAGATCGTTGTTGGTTACCAAAATAAGTTTTTTTTAAAATGTTTTTTAACTGTTTTTGAAGTCACAAATTCATTACCGTAATGCATCTTAAGGGAAAAAAACCCGCTTTCGCCTCAATTTATCATTATAAATAATCAAGCAGATTTATAAAAAAATATCATAAATTGTTCAAATATACATAAATTAAGAAAGCATGATAATGTATAATAATTTGCTATTAAGTAATTCAGAATAGTTTAATAAAAGTGAGTGTCCAAAGGTGCAATTCTCATTTGCACAGTGTTCAAAGTCCTGTAATATTCACAGCATTTTTTAAAATAAAGTTATTCTGACCCATGATGCACCACAAGAAGAGAAGACAAAAGATGGCGACAAGGAAGAAGGTACGATTGTTTGACATCTTTTGATCATGATAGCTGTTAAGTTTCTCCTTCCATATGTCTATTTTTACACTATAGGTGATCATTACCGTAATGTATAATACCTCTTATTCTTAAAAAGTTATTAATAAGATACTTTCTTGTACAGAAGAAATTAGGGAGTTCATACTGTTTGTGAGAAAAGTTTAGCTGAGTCATCATGGCATGCTAGAATTTTAAGCTAGCTCATGTGTTTGTCATTCATTACCGTAATGCATAACTTTCATTACCGCGTAATCTGAGGCCTGTTGCGGTAATGAGAAATAAGATTACGGTGATGAACAGTGTCATTTTGCAATAATAAATGTATAGGTTATTTAAAATGTAATGTTTGTTGTTGTTTATTACACTTTAAATTTTTGTTAGACTAAATTTTTATGCTAATTTATGCTAATTGATATCACCTAATATGAAGGGCAAAAGGAAGTGAACAGAAGAGGGCGGCATCAAGAGCTAGGGTGGAAAAACATAGGCAGAAGATTTATAACAATCCAGACCTTCTAAAGGAGTATAGACGAAAGGAAAGGGAAAGGTAGAGTCTCTCTCTGTGCCTCTCTTTCTCCCTCTGTCTCATCTCTCCTTCTATTCTCCTTTTTCACACTCACACTGTGCAAATACAGTATGGAGTATGCTGAAGACTTTGCTGTCTCACAAATGTTCCTATTGATATCTTATTTTAACAGGTATCAGAAGCGCAAGGAAAAAGGGTTGTTAAAGGCAGCTGCAGATCTGACACCCAGGCAGCTGCAGAAAAAGCGAAAAAAATGGAGGGAAAATTCTAACCGATATAATAAAAAGAAACAAACAGTTCAACACATACTAAATGAAACCCCTCCCTCAGATGACAGTGTGAATGAAATCAACCCTCACCCTCAACCACAACCTTGTAAAAGGATCATCCAACCAAAGAACATAAACTCCAATCAGCCATCTGCAACATCAACACCAAAGCGGAAAAAAACAAACAAATTAAGAGAAAAACTAAGAAAGGCACAACAAATTCTCAGTGTCAAAAAAAAGGAACTAGATTGTCTGAAGAAAAAACTAAAACGAATGGAGGAACACAGGTCCACAAGTCTACTTACAAGTCGAGCCAAAAAGAGGAGAGAGAACCGCAAGAAGCAGTGTGAGAGAAGCAAAAGAAGAAAGATGAGTGACAATGTCAGACTGTTCCTAAACAGAGATGATGTGTCCACATTAATAAATGGTAAAGCTGGGGAAGTCAGGAAGGGTGGGCAAATTTACAGGAAGAGGTTCCTCTCAGACACCATGGGAAATCTCCACAAGAGATTTCTTAAAGAGAACCCAGGCCTCAATGTGCCCCGCTCCCAGTTTTTTAAGCTGAAGCCCTTCTGGATAGTGAGACCAAAGATCACAGACAGAGAAACATGTGCCTGAAAAATTCATGAGAATTTTTCAAGTAAAGTAAAAAAAAAATGCACCATTTCGGAATGATATGTTAAGAAAAAGAGTTTTTAAAATAAGTTAACTTTGGAAAAAGTTTGGCTCTCTCTCTCCCCCTTAAATCCAGGTCCTCTCAGCGAGTGACGTGCTGGCCACAATGAAATACCACAATGCGTGATGACTTCACAGAATTACAGAATTTAATATAACAAGAAAAACAGCATGTGAATTAACAACAAAACTGTAGAAGAACCGAGACATACATTCATTACCTGAGACACAACAGATAGAAAAGACAAAGACAAAGAAAAATACAAAGACAAAACAAGACAAAACAAGACAAAGACGCGTCTTTGGAGAGAGCTGGTGCCAAAAGGCAAAAATATGTCAGATCTCTGAATTG
>CAEFZY010077871.1:0-48718 GCA_903066815.1 Brachyrhaphis roseni
GAGGACCCGGATTAGAGAGAGAGAGAGCCTGACTTTTTTCTAAAAGTTAACTTATTTAAATACTCTTTTTCTTAACACTCCTGAAGGTTGATTAAAATTGTCATTAACAATAAACTCCAAACACAAAGTTACAGAGTTCCTGTGGTGTTGCCACAGCTGTGGATGTTTTCTAGAGAAAGATTCTCTTTTATATTAGTTTTTCTGCTTCTCCTACGTTCCAGAGAATCAACATCAATGTGAGATTTGACTCTCAGTATAAGGTTCCTATTTTCATAAAGGATTTGACTACATTTACTTAGTGTTGTTTTTATGGTTGTTGTTTTACCCCATCTTCAATTTGTACTTTCATAAAAGCAACACAACAAATATAGTCAAGCTCTTTTTGCATCAGAGCTTCAGTTCCCACCAGGAAACTCAAGTGTTAGCTAATTCGGTTTCTCAATTAAATTATTGCACAAGAAACCCTGATAAAATACACATTTGGTCATGACAATTAAAAAAAGTGAAAATACTTCCATCTAACATTGTTTTAAGTTGTTTTCTCTTGTGGGGACTTGGAGCCTAAACTACAGATGTAAACTCACTGTTTATACATTAATTGTTACAGTTGTTATGGTTTCTCTAACTTCCCATTGCCTTTTATTGAGAGTTTATTTTACTTTTGGCTGATTAGCTGCTTTCTTGGTTTCTGCAGCAAGAAGTGGGAAAGTTGTAGCGCATGTAGCGTGTATGGGGGACACTGGAGAGCACAGATAAAGAATCATGTCCCACACATACCCCGCGTCAGCAACACTCATGCTGATGCAGACTGTTGTTTATTTCAGCAACAAGGTAAGGTTGTACTTAAAGACATCACATCTAGAGAAATCATGACCCAGTGAGACAGGATGCCTTCAATGTTAGATAAAATTGAGTTCAATTTATTGTTTTGAACAGCAGATATTATGAAAGTAGATATATTCTGTAAACCAAGACAAGGAATGAAACATTTATTTTAAGGTAGTTATTCTTCAATAGAACTGATAGTTAAATAATAAATTGAAATAACATATCTATTATGCTGTACAAAAGAAAAAAAATATGTAAGAAAGGCAAAACACAAAACTTAATTTAAAGGCATGCGAGAAATACACCAGCAGTGATTCAAAAATAATCCTCCAGAGTAAAATTAAAAATTAACTTAGTCTTCAGGCTCCACAGTCTTATCTGTAAAGAAAAGACATGGTTATTTTATTTTTTAATGTATTTTGTTTTTTAGTCAAATCTTGGTGTCCATTGTGTATATCAGGCTCCTCATTAAAACATATTTGCAATATAAATAAATGTCAAAATGGACTCTACTGTAAACAGTTCACCTTGGCAGATGAAGGGTAACTCATCATGGCAGTTGGCATCAAGCAGCTGGATGTTTTGTGACTGATTACTCCAGACAATCTTTCCACAGTGATTGTTGAAATCATTAGCCGGAAAACTGCTGATCCACTGAGACTGTTCAGCTTTGACTCCCGATGTCCACTGCCACTTTATGTTGGTGCCAAAAATGGAGCGCTCGAGGCCGACCCAGATCCCTTTCTGCAATTCTGTCTTGTTTACCAAGAGGATCTTCAGCTCATTCCAAACTGTCTGGTTAGTTATTTCAACCAGAGAGGAACTCAGTTGATCGCAGTAAAGCAAGGCTTCAATCCAAGTTTTTGTTTCATTAAACAACTGCAGAGATGAACCTTAAACCCAAAAACTCATATTCATTACTTTTGTACTTAAGCAGATAAGAAGATTGTTATAGAAACACTTTCATACAGCAACCATGGTTTCATTGTAGCTAATTTGCAAATATAACAAAAACACCTGTGGAAAAGCACCTTTAGCCCCACTCGCAAATACAGGTAAATACACAGGCAAAACTTAAATTAGGCAAACAAACAAGAGGATACAACAAAACCAGTAAAGAAAATATAATAATAAAATCTGTAGGACAGTGTAATTGTTTTGTGCTAAAGTACTTACTTGTTTCATTAAAAGTACTTTCAGTTTCAGACAGGTCACAGGTGGAATCTTTTAATTCTATTTCAACTGGTAAATCGGTTGATTTAAAGGATAACTCTATTCTGTAATAGAAAAATATAGTTATCACAGAAGAATATTGGACACTATACATAAATAAATGTGTGTATAGATGTGCACTTGGGAAAATAACTATTGAACAAATCATTTCAGTAAAAATATTTCTAAAGGGCCTGTTGACTTACACTAGATGTTGGTGATAAATCAAGTATTTCACAAATGCAGAGATGTGACACAAAGCCCATAAATTAGGTTAGATGTAATAGCAATAAACAACACAGGAAATGGATACTGAACATACGAAGAAAAGAGT
Organism: Brachyrhaphis roseni; assembly: GCA_903066815.1. NCBI lineage: Eukaryota > Metazoa > Chordata > Actinopteri > Cyprinodontiformes > Poeciliidae > Brachyrhaphis > Brachyrhaphis roseni. Next base: position 2,375 of record CAEFZY010077871.1, read on the forward strand.
TGACAAAACTTTTTAAAAAAGACTTATCCTTGCATTCAGCCACAGTTGATGGCATGTATCAAGGTTTCTCATTGCAAGCTTCCACAACAAGAAAGTCATCATGGTTAAAGCAAAAAGGTCTTTACAGACAATCACAAACCAGTTGATGCAAATAATACCATTAGCAATGGAAAAAAACATTGTTTTGGATGAATCCCTGCTGAAACATATCTGAATCTACTTAAATTTTAATGAGGAGGCCTTTTCAAAACTTGCTGACATGTAAAGGTTTTCATCCTCTTGATTTGGGTGTATTGGAGCAGGGCTAACTCCAAAAGTTGAAAGATAGTGGCACTTGAGGACTGGAGCTGCTGACCCCTGGCATACACACATGTGTAGAGAAGGAATGGCCCTGCACATCTTCCCAAAATAAAATACAGACTTTGACTTCTGGATGTGGGTACATCACAGTTTGGGGGAGTTTTTGAGCACTTGCTGCAAGACAATCTCATATTACCAAAAGAAAGATGAAACCACAAATATCCCATGACATTATTGATAAACATCTGAATATGAAATAAAGTTAGGTTATTTTATTATGCTAATCAACCCAGCCAAGAAAACCTTTACTTAGTTTCACAGAACTGTTAGAATAGCCCAGTCAATCATCCAACCGACATATGGAAAGAAGAAAAGATCACTTTCATTACCTATGCATAATTTCCCCCCAAAGTCTTTTAGATGTGAAGATGGCTTGTGAGGAAGAATGTGTGAGATTGAGTTCCTAGTTTCTGTGTCACCGTTATCAATAAGCATAATTTCAGTTAGCATGTTCAGTAGTTATTCTGAAAGCTATTCAACTTAAAATTTGGAATGTAATTTGGATCAATATAATTTCTGAGAGCATTGTGTAGATTGTTACAAACATTAAAATAGATGTGAGTAGCCCAATTAGAAGCATATTTTCTGACATTAACTTGTTCAATGCTTATTTCCCCATGTATATGTTTAAAAATAATCATGACATGACATAATTACTTCTCTTTACACTTCGTGCAAAACTTTGAAGCAGAGCATGGAGGTTTTTGGCAGCATTCTTTACACATTTTGTAGTTGTTTCCTAGAGCATGAAAACAAACATTTGAGTTATACAATATGAAAATATAGAGAATTCAAAAACATTTTCCTTAGGCATATAATTCAAGGTTTAGTTTGCAACATTTATAATCATGACAAAAACTAAGGCATGTGAAACATATCACCTTTTACCACAACGTCAAGGCACGTGTAGGTACCGGCATTTGATCTAGAACAATCCCTTGGCAAAGCTCTTAATACCAGTTTGACGCTATTTCTAAAACGCCAAGGACATGTAACTTTCAAAACATCTTTGCCATTCATTTTGTTGTCCTTGATAATCCATGTCTTTGGGCAACTTTCAATGGTGATTTCCTTTTTACAGGATGTTGCTGTAGCAGAGAGTGGCTGGATGGTTGCTAAAACACAGGGAAATAATATGAGGTATTATATATTCTATATTTTCATGGATCCACCATATAAAATGACAGAGTACAACAGTTTGATACTACGACTTTCTGAGTATAATAACCAAAGGTTAAAGATTAAAGCTGGGTGTCTCATTTGGAAATTAAACAAGGAAACTTTACTGGTTTCAAAATACTTGAAATAGATGGTTGGATGTTGACTTCTGTCTTGATACCAAGAGGATCAACCAAAATCTTGATAAGCTTTATTATGTTTTTTAAACGATGCTAAATTATATAAACAAAGAAGAATACATAATGTGTGACTTTCAACTTATAAACATTTCATAGCACTAAAGTATCTGACAATTACAGTCCTCTGATAGATGAATGAAGCCAGACACTTTCAACACAAAATTGAAATGAACAGTAGGTTTAGAGAACCAATAAATGTGAGTAAATATATAAATAATTATATATTTTCTATAAAAAAGAACAAAACAAATATTAATTAGGAGCACAAAATTGTAAACTATAGGAACATACTCAGCAACATTAGTAGAGTGATCCGATGATCCATGGCCTTTAACCTTTTAGAAATGAAAAAAAAAGTTTAAGCAAATGATTGAACAATGATTGTCACTAGGATGGTTATTGTTTTCTTTGCATAAACAGAATTTCTGCTGGAGCTCAATAACTTTTATTGAACTGAAAATTGCAAGGATCGTATTGATTACTGTTAATCCAGATTCTTTTCTCTGCCAATGCATAAATCACCCCACTCCTCTCCAGGAGCTCCATTACACCATGTAAAGAGATTCAAAAGTATCTCAGACATGAAAAATATAAATTTTGGTTAAACATCATGGGTAGTTAAGAGTCCATCAAACTTGCTAAACTTGTTCATATGCAAGGTATGAATGCATAACACTTAAAATGTAATATCTTACCAAATATTGCATTGAAGTAATTATTTACAGTTGCGATATTGCACACACTGATATTTTAAACATGATTGTGATTCAATATATTTTGCAGTTCTACATCTATTTATAAATTACAGGGTAATTATTCAAGATCTTGTATTTAAAGAATATCTGGTATTTTGTCAATGCTCTTCAGCTTTATTGTAAACTTACCTGGTGAAGCAGAACTTGCTGTCAAAGAAGAAGAGGCGCAGACCTTGAGAGTGAACTTTAAAAACATTTATTCTCTTTTTATGTGACTGACCACACCTACATGATCCATTTTTTTTCAGAAGGAAAACATCTATTTACATTTTCTTCAAAGATCAGCCCTATTATGGAAAGCAGGTACGTCTGTGTAATAAAGCAGCCTTGTGTCCCAGTTAATGCCTTATTTTTGAGTAATGTTTAAATTTTTTTAGCTTTCCTTGCTCCATGATTATTGAGAAATAAAACAAAACAAAAATTAGATGTACATACTGTATGTTTTCACAGACCCTTCTCAATACTTTTCTGTAACAATTTTAACAGCAATTATAGCCTCAGAAACTACAGTTTCAAACTCAAAAGTAAAATGTCAAACGTCAGTGCACGGCCGTTTTCAGATGTGTTCAAAGATCTTAGTTGATATTTAAGTCCGGGATCTGGTTGGGTCACTCAAGGACATTCATGTTACCCCAAAGGCCATTATTTTAGGAAGATGACTTTTAGGAAGGTGTCCCTTGGTACCTAAATGGTGAAACTGTGACCTGTGAAAGAACGTTTCACATTATGAACTTGTTTTGTTTTTTTTACAAAAAGGGAAGTAAGATCATATTTGTATTTATGCAAAACACTGTACCAGAGCTCACCTATGTTGAGGCCAACAACACCACGGCCCATGCAAATATTACACCTTTCATGGGATTAAAAGTTGGAATTAAACCTAATACAGATTCTAGTTAGAAGGAAGTGTCATGATACACGGTAATAAATACTTTTAGGGGTTTTTTTTCTCTAGTATTTCCTTATTATGTTCAGTACTTTTCCATGTAATATTTCTCTGTGCTCAGCAAGGCAATCACGCGCTTGGTATTTGAGGGAGATTTTTCCTAGATCTTTAAGGTTCTAGGAAATTCTACTTAAAATTGGGCCGGTGTCTCTGACAAACAAAAGTAGCATTGAAATAAAGTGTCATGTTACACATTGTCACATTGCATAGTGATAAATATAAACCATAAATTTGTCATAACTTTTAAATCCCATTTAATTTTACAGTTAATTAGTATAGCTTCAGTTAAATAGAGCATATCAATGTTTGCATTGAAGTACTTCCCTCCACGAATGTGCCCAATATATAAGAAGAGAACTTGCTCTGAATCTACAAAATGTGATAAAAATATATGCCAGGCAAAGTCAGGAGTTGCTAATGTTTATGGCCCATCATGTTATTTGACTGGATAAGCCTCTACCACAACCGGGAGCTGACTTTAGCTGTCATCATTACAGCTGTTATGAAAAGAAACTTTATCTCTGCAGAACTAATGCAAATCCAAGTTTCCTCTTAAAAATGTGGATTCAAATGAATTTTTTTAAAAAAGAAAAACGTTAACATATCAGGTATCCCAATACATTTAATTTACATACATTAACAAACCCAAAACAACATAATACACAGTATTACTGTGATCAAAGGAAAAACTAAGCTCAAGCTAAGGTCAGATATAAAGGAATCAATTTAATAAGTTACATTAGTGTTTTGATTAGTCCTACATGAGATCTGATGATTAAAACTGGTTCACTTGGTTTATTTATTTATTTTTCAGTCACTTACTTATTGTTATTACTTTTACAAGGATTGTGACCATTATTGACATATTAGTCTAACTGTTCAAATATAGAAATGCCTTTTTTTCTCATCTGGACTTAAAATCCCGGGGTAGGCGTTACAGAGACACCTTAAAATAGAATATTAACAACCAGCTATAATAATCAAACCCCCAAATTCTCTATAAACAGAAACAATGCACACAATTCTCTCCGACATTGTGGTCATAAGGCATGCATTTAGTAAAAACTGTTTTCTAAAGAGAATACTACAAGCCTAACTCACAAACACACCAGGAACAGATAAATTATTATTTTTGTCTATGTCTTTAGAGGAAGATAAATAAATCGTGATATGTATAAACATCTTGATATTTGCCAACATTCTTTGAACAGATGATTACATGAATTACTGTTAGAAAGTGTCATTGTTGCAAATATTAAGGTTGTGACTCTGGTGCCCTCGTGTGTTGAACTTTGGTTCAACAATGATCCCATAACTGGTCTATTCAGGCAAGATTGTAAACTGGACTTTGAAGTGGAATGGTTAAAAATTTTTATAACACCACTTTGATAATGGTTCTTTGATTAATTTAAAATACTTCCCTACACCACCGACATAAACTGCCTGTGTTTACAATATATATAAATAAATGCTTTTATGATTCTATACATTGATTTGTGACTTATTGTTACTATAGTGGGTTAATCTATAAAACTTTAATATTAAACTGTCAAATAAATTTCTCCTTATTCTGTGTTAAAGAAAAATATCAATTTCTTGTTTACAGTGTTTTTATTGTCGTTTCTTGTAGCAAACAATCCATTACAAACAAAGAAATCAGCTTTTTGATCACATTCACAGCACTCACCAAGGTCTGGAAAACTGACCTGATAAGCTGGAGAGCTGGATTTGTCTAAGTGTGTTGGAGATAAAAAAAAAAAAAAAAAAATACAATCTCATCACATCGTGATATTACAGTCCTCTGATTTCTGTGCTTTCATGCAGGTGGTGTCAGAGTCATGGCAGCAGCATGAACTGTGAATGCTGCTATGCTGATTTGTCGCTTAACTTCCCGCCAGGCCTTCTCTGGGTCAGCTGAGTTCTCAATGTCAAACAGTGCATCGTATATCCCAGGAAAAGATTCCCCTGCATATTTGTTATGGCTGCTGGGAGCGAAAATCACATGCCTGAAAAACAGAGTAGCGATGGGGGAGAAAAGACAGCATTGTGTTACAGGAGTGGAGATATGAGACAACATATTTGTGTATTCCTTGAAAACATACTCAGATTAGACAGGAGAAAAGCTGGTTATACTCTTTAAAGCTCTTAAGCAAAATAAAATAGTGTGGCTTTGTATGAATTTATGAAAGGCTACTCATCCAAAAACCCAAACTAAAGAAAACATTAAAGAAATATGTATGATTTGAGGGTTTTCTTTGGAAGCAGCAACAGTTAAAATTACTTAATTGTCGAGTGTAGCACAAGAGTTATATAAAATAATTACTGAAATAACTGAATATATCAATTTTGCACCTGAAAAGGCTGCTAAGTTGATCCACTCAATGTTTTTTAAGTGGATAAAATTTGAATTTTGGAGCCAAAGTCTATTGTAGATCAAATGGGTGCATGGGAAATTAAAATAATAATATGTAAATATAAATGTGTTTGATTTAAAATTTTCAACTATAACGTTGGAAAAATTGAGTTTTAAAGCCCTCTCTGTAAATGTCAAACATTTCGTCAAACAATCAGTGTCCTGATTTTCATTCCTACTGACAGACACACTCATCTAAAACTTTATCTGGCAGATTAAACCCGGACTCTTCTCTGCTCAGAAAAATGTGGATACAAGAAATAATGGAGCAAACATTCAAAGCTATATATAAAGAACCAAAACAGTTACCGTGCACACTGGTGATAAGTTGTCAGAGTAATTAAGACTTGTATTTATTCTGTAGAAGTGTTATCTAAGTGTGAAGAGCATTAACCTGTAAAAGGGTCTCCCTGGCAAGCCAAGAGGGTCGATGAAGGCTCTCTCAAGGTACATGAGTTGGTCATTTATGATTCGCACCTGTAAAGGACTAAGACAAAATCCACTGCATTGGAAATCACTGTTAAAAGGAACAGCAGTTTCTATATTTGCACAAATTAGAGTGTTCAAGCAGTTATTTATTGTTATTTTCTGTTTAACCACAGATGTAAAAGGTTTCAAGCTCTTACTCCTCCATGTTGAGAGTCTGCAGACGCTCATGGAGACCTTTGGCTGCATTCGTAAAGTTCTCCACTGCAGAAAACAGAGATTCTAAAAAAAAAAAAAGAAAGAAAAGAAAAAAACCTTAGAAAATCTTTAACTCCAGCTGTAAAAATGAATCATCAAGTTGCGGTCAGCAGTACTGCCTAAACAATATCAACAGGTAAAGGTGAACCGGAGCTCACCGAATGACACTTTGTACGTCTCCATTAGTTTTGTGTGTGTCTGTGCCAGATGTGCGATGCTGTCCGCGTACTTCCTCAGGGAGTCTGCGTACTCATTAGCATCGAGAGGAAGCACCTGGGAATCTGCCAACAGGAAGATGAGACCTCCTCTCACTTGAGCCACTGCCCGGAGCCTTCTGAAGGTCGGGTCGTAAAACTTCTCCACTATCTCAAAGGTTTCATACACACTGTGATAGACAGGGTAGCTACTGTATCGCTCTGTTTTCTGAATGGACACACAAACATACAGAGAACAGAACATTTCAATTATATTATTGTCTCAAGACTCAGATCAGAGCCAAACTGGAGTAAAAGGCTTATCTTAAATATTACTAACTATTAGAAATTTGTTAACTTTTTAAAGTTGGCACGTCAAAGAGATTTTTCATTGCAACTTCAACAGAGTAAGAAAAGATTAGAAAGCGCTACGTCAGTCAAACCAAGCAAATCTCTACTGGTTCACAATTTATAAACTTAAAATACACAATGTGGCAGAAGATTATTGAATATGTTGGACATATTCAATAATCCAGCTCTCTGAGGAGTCTCACCTTGTTCTTAGTGTATCTGGCTCTGCCTGCTGCGATGCCCAGCCGGATAAAATAGGCCTCAAAATCACTGCCTGACCCAAGTTTACTGATCCTAAATCAAACCAGGAAGGAAGACGTACTTACTTAGTGATTTTTGGATTTATATATATTTCCTCCCAAATAATTAGCTAAGAATAGACAACATATTTTAAATAGTTGCCTATTTTTCATCTGAGAAGTTATCACATAAATTTAATAGTTTGCAAATGGCATCACATTTACTTCTTTTTTTTATAATCACACTTCATTGTTTTTCAGTTGATCTTAATGTAGATTACATTATTTTTTCTCCAATCGGAAGCATTCAAAACACGGACTTTTACAACAGTCTTTGGTGCAATAACAACTGTGAAGACTTATGACAGCTGGTTAAAAATTAATCAAATCACATCTCAGCGTCTCTTGGAAAACAAGAAGGAAAATCTTCTTATCTGGCTAAACAAGAATTCACGAATCTGTTAAAAGTACTTTGAAAAAATACAAGATAGCAAAAAAATGGGATACATGAGAAAAGTCAAGCACAAAAAAGATCATTGTTACTACTGACCAATCTAACAAGGTCAGGAAATGATGACTGCATCATCATTTCATTTTGTCAAAGAGACTGGATGAGACTATCCAAAGGAAATGGAGAAAATTGAAATCTGCTCTTTTAAGAAGTACCTGAGAACTTCGAATCAAAACTCTAAACCATATAGTTCACAAAACACAGATGACATAAAAAAACCCAAAAAACTTACGGTCTATGATCTGAATTGATTTTGCCACAGCCTAAGTCTTTATACAACCTTAAGCATAAACATTTCTGCAAATAATATTAGAGAAACATATAAAATCCACACACAGAGGTTAATACCAAATATAGGAGCATTTGTTTTTTACCTTAATTGAACCAGTAGGTGGCACTATTTTTTGCTGCAATTTGTATTTACACTCAGTAGAAGTGTGGAACTTTCTTACTGGTTACCGATGGTGCTGGTGGTTGGAAACACCAACTATTTACTGCTGCGCTTCTATTTTGCTACTGGACAGTGTTTGGGTGTGTAAGCTGCATTATGAAAACTGTAAATGTACAGTTACAAGTGACTGCTTTAAGATTTGAAAGAAACACATTAAACCCTACTATTTCTAAACAGGTAGAGAGAAATGATTGCCCATTTAGCACTTCAGCAACATCACTCTAGGTTAATTATTCATGATTTTGGATTATTTTTTGTTGACAAACATATACAGTAAACAACATTTAGACAATGGTTTTCCTTCTTAACTTGTTTGCATATTACAGTTTGTAGTTATTTACATAAAATCACAAGGTTTTATACCGGGGAGCATCACGGTCACTGGTCCAGTTGTCCCTCTTATGCCAGCTCTCATACAGAGAGACTCCCTCCTCTCCTTCCTCTGGACTTGATATCTACACAGACATGTGGACAGAGAATCAAACCTGGACAAGATTTAAAAAACAAAACTAGAAGATGCGACATTTAAACAGATTTTGGACAAAAGTTTATACACTTCCATCACGATTCTTACTGTTTATTGATTTTAATATTCCATGGAAACTGTTCCTTTTTGAAGGCTTAGGCATTATAAAAACAACAACCAACTTCAATGCATTTTAAAAGCATAAAATTTTACTTATTTTTAATCTAATACTCAACTGTTTCTCTATATGTTTGGTTAAAAGAACATCAACAAGCTGTGGCTTTATAATAGCCTTTTAGCTACTAATGTCCTAGGATAATTGTGACTGTGTAGTTGAAACCAACAGAACAGAAATGGTAAGAGGAAAAATTTGAAGGCTTTCTTCTTTTTTTAAAAAGTTTATGGAAAGTTTTTCCTTGCTTTTCTTGAGTGAATCTGGTTTTTAAGACTTACCTATAAATTTCAGTAGGTTGAATATTTTAACTTTTTCAAAAGCTTGATGTAATTCTGCTTTAGTCAATCCAAAACCAGCTTTAATGTGCATTTGGAAACGTTGCCCTGTTTTATACATTCTTGTGTTGCGAGCATTGTCCATCTGACACAAACTGTCTCCTTCACAATAAGTAAATGGCTTAAAGTTATTATGAATAAACTGAGAGTTGCTGGAAGAAAAGTATCACGGTCCACAATCCACCAGATTTCACATCAAGATCCTTTTTTAACTTCATGTATAATTGCTGCATTATTAAAAACCCAAGATGGATATGATATTTATGAACCTCATAATTGGACACTTAACAGAACCACGTATCAGACAGGGTGTGCTGACCTGCTTGGTGAGGTCGTAGACTAACGTGTGCAGTGATGGAGTGCAGTCAACCCTCAGTGTGTACATGCCTGGAATTTTAAAAGACAAATTAAAACTAAAATCAACTCTTTCTGACTGAGAGGACAGAGTCACGTTCTTTTTCGTTCACCTTCTATGGCAGAGTCTGCATTGATGTAGGCCACAGCTCTCTCCTGCAGCAGCCTGGCCTTGTCCTGTTGGGATTGATGAAGTTCAGTCAGTGCGTCTACGTGTCAATAAGCCTGTATACATGACTGCTTCTGTGCTACCTCAGCCCATTCTGTCGATCCCAAAAGACCAAACTCTTCTGCATCCCAGCTGGCAAATATCACAGTCCTCCTCGGCCTCCAACCTACGCCACGATCAGATAGAGACGCCGAAAAACTGATCACTGAATCTGTTGTTATCCGTTTTACTCATTTGAGAAGTCGCACCTTTTTTGAGCAGCTTGCCAGCACTCCTCACTGTTTCATGAACCACTGCTGCTCCAGACATCGGGTCGATTCCTCCAAACACCCAGGCGTCACGGTGCCCTCCCAGGATCACATATCTGTCTGGAAAATAGCAATTCAATCCTCACCTTCTTATAATTATTGCCTTTTATGCCAAAAGTGATTTTCTTTTTGCTTAAATCATCTTTCGACAACAAAAAGGGGTTAACTTTTTTTATTCCACAATCACCTTTGCCAAAATATGATTTAGGCCGTTATTTTTAGGAATGTAACAATATGAGTTTAATAAACCGCTTTGTAATTTTTATTAATAGATTTGTAGCCCTGACACAAAACTTGCCCTGTCTATGACCCTGCCTGCAAGGATCAGACTATTCTGGTAGCAACCATGTATAATAATAGACAGCAGGTATGTTTCATGAGTTGACTTTAAATAAATAAGTACCTGGCTCCAAAGCTCCCCTGATCTTTCCAATGACGTTGTAGATCCTGGTTACCTGGTTGTTGCTGTAGATGTTCATTCGCACCTTACTGCAACGAAACAGGATCCAAACAAAGATGAGAAATAAACACCAAAAGGAGCCAATGTCAAAGTTAGCTCAACATTAAATGACTGCTGCAAGGAAAACATTTATTCTAGTTTCTAAGTGTGTTTGCTGTGCAGCATGCTGTTTCCATGCAGGGTTATGTGTGAAAATGAATGTGTGTCACAGACAGGAGGCACAAGAGGCCTCATTGTGCTTCCACTGGCTGCTGGCCACCAAAGGGTCACAGGTTTGGAACAAAGCAACAAGAAAAAAAAGGGCAGGGTGAGGCACCTAATAAATCAAAACAGAGTGAAGACCGAACTGAAGTGGCAGAAGGACAGTTTAACCAAAGAGATGTTGATTTTAACAAATGAGGGAAGTGTGAGTATCATCTTATTGCAGAATGATAACTTCAGTATCAGGAACACTTACTGGCTCTTGAGGTCTTCTGTGAAGCCTGGTCCAGTCTTATAGGAGACATTCAGAGCTCCTTTCCAGTTGTTGGGTGGAATCTGTCCCCCCATGTTTCTGTTATATTTCAAATACATCGTAAATATTTTACATAAAAAAAATGAAAGACTACAATACCTACAGCAAATATGCAAACAGTACTTTGCATATTAGATGATGATTTGGACACATATCATCATCATCTAGTAGAGAAAATATGTACTTCAAGAGGTGTATTGCATCGTGGAAGCCGATCGGATGAACTGGAATCTTGGGAAGTCCGACTCCTTCCTCCGGGTTGAGTCTGTAGGTGTATTCTGGACGGAAACACACAGGTGTGACAAACTGTCCAATCTACTTTTCTTTGCTAATACATCATTTTGTTAGTTTAAATAGATAGGAAAGTTTTTAAGATTTTCCATTCATCAGCTCATTTAGGTCCCTTTGACTAAGCCATTTGAACACACTGATATGCTTTGATCTAAGCTCTTTTTTTGCAGCTCTGTCTGTGTTCAGGCTGGCTCTCTTGCTAAAAGACAAACCTCAGCTATAACCTCAAGTCCTCTCCAAGCTTTCTACCCAGGGTTCCTTTTTTAAGGTTTAATCCAGATTCCTATTGATAATGACCTGATCCCCACAGCATAATACAGACACCCCCATGTTTTATGGTGAAGGTGTTGTGTTCAGGTTCAGGTTTAGGCTTTGTACTTTTCAACCACTTAAATAATTTTGTCTGCAGTTCAGAAAACACAAATAGGTCACATCTGAACATACCATGTTATTCTACAGGTGAGCTGTAGAATAACATGCCTGTTATTCCACAGCATAACAAGTGCTTTGGAATAACAGCACTTGTTATGCTGTGCTGTTATTCCAGTGGCGTGTGGCGAGTTTGAAATTCTTGTGGCTTTCTCTGTGACTGTGACAAAACATGGAAAAGTTCAAGGGACATCAACACTTTTGCTAAACATTTTATGCACTCATGCAGGCCATAGAAAGCGGGGTTTTTTTAACACACCTTTAGCTGGGTATCCTGGTGTGAGGGGATCTCCTGCACCATTCAGGTTGAGAACATTTCCTCTCTGAGCTCCTCCACCAGGCAGGTTCCAGCCGTCAGGGTATGGCTGTACAAAGCCAAGGTTAGTGACAGAAGTTGTTTTGTATCTATTTCCCACCACTCACAATGTCCCAGATGGTAAATAACAAGGGGTCAAAAGAATGAATGCTACATTTATTACTTTTTTTAGCCTGGAATGTGTTTTTTTTTTTTTATACTTTGCATTAAGTTACCTTGACTCCTGCAGCCCAATAATCAGCAGGATCAGAGAACATAATGACTCCCTTTGCTCCTGCTGACATGGCGTTCTTCACCTATGAGACAGAATGAGCACAAGAGAAAGTGCTTATTAATGTTGGTCATGTCATGAGAACCGACAAGGCAAATTAAATGTCAGGAGATAAAAGTGCAACGTAAGTCCAATGAGTTCAGATCACATCTTTAAATACCTTATTGCCTCTGAATATTTTCCCATATCTGACTATTACAATCTTCCCTGTCACATTGATGTTCATCTCTCTTTCTAACTGGAAAAAGTCCTCTGTTCGACCGTAGTTCACGTACACCAAATCTCCCTAAAGGGACATGAAATGAAGAGGAAAACATATTTTGCTGCACTGCTTTCTGTTTCATCGTGAATGTGTCTGTGTCTGAGTGGATCTGAATGCACCTCTGGATGTCCCTTGGGAGAGTAAGCACTGTATGGAGGCACAATGTTGGAGACGTCCTCATAGCCGTGTGGAACTGGTTCAGCCAAGCTAGTGTTAAAAACCTGACAGAGCAAAGACATAGTGAGAGCAGAATGACATTAAGTTGAGTAATTGAATCTGTTGCCAGCTTTTTGAAGTTCCTTGTGCTTCATATTATTATTGTTTTTTGATTTGACAAGAAACAATAATATTTGACACAACAAAAGTGTAAAGAATACAACACAATCAGTTACACAGTAATACAATCTGATGCAATATGGTCAAACAAAAATATGATGCAACATATTGTGTGCTTTTGACTCTTTTTGACTTTGATACAATTACAATCTAATATAATATGACACAATATGATACAAAGCAACACTACATAATACGATACACAATTTCATGCAATACATTGCAGCATGGTACAATGTAATAATAAACAGGGCTGCAGTTAAATATTATCTTAGTTGTCAACTTTTCTGATGATTAGTAATTGTAATCAAGTAATCAGATAAAAGCAACTGCAGATGTTTTATTTTATACACTGAGTTTAGTTCATACAATACCAAAAATACAAATAAATAATTCATTTACTTTTTAAAATAAGACAATATAAATTCCATTGCCTAAAATGCAATGACATAGCGTTCCTTTAGTGTACGCTTGATCATTTGTAGAAAAGGATGCATTTACAGCTAAAAATGCTTCTATATTTCCTACAGTTTTGCCTTAATTACTGTTCATGATTAATCTAATTAATTGTTTCAGCCCTGCTTTACTAAGTTGTTTGATGTGAAAGGATTCAGTACAATAAACTATAAAGTCTCCAAGTAAATATGCATTTTGAACTCAACTGTCCAAAACATTACACAAATAAAGGACAGTGATATTTGTGCTTTGGTTCACATACACAAATTAAAATATTGAGTTTTTTATGGCTCTCCATGTTTTTAATGGCAACTAACATAGCAATAATAAAAAAAATATTTTAAACAACAGATCCAACTTATAACAAATATATAATAAAAAAAACTTCATTTTAGTTTGCTTTTACACAGAATTGTTAATTTACAAATTTCAGGAGATAAGAAGCAGACTAACTAATTTATTCTTTAAGTTTATTGGGTTTATGGTTGCATTTCTTTTTTTTTTACTTTGTTACACTCTGTCACAGATTTATTTTTACCGTACTCTGTCTTTGTACTTTTCCTTGTGTGTTTTTAGCATCACTTGTGTTCAATTAGTCAGTCAGCTCTGGTATATTTTTGGAACAAATTTCATGTTCAGCTGTTGGGTCATGAGAGTTCAATGAACTGAATTTTACTGTCCATATTGTCTCATTTGCATCTGACTTGACGGTTTGTTGTTTTTCTGTTTTACTCACAGTTTTCTACACTGTCTGTAAATACAAACAACAATTCCAGTTATTAGTGGGGAACAGTAATTACTCCTGTTGTGAAAACATAAATAAACTATGATTAATCTGACTAATCATACTGACTAAAGTGAAACGTTGACAGTGTGATGGTGTGAGTTTGCTTTGCTGCTCCAGGACCAGGATCCGAGTTGCTCAAAGACAAATAAATAAATGAAATCGAAATTTTGGAGTGGCCTGGTAAAAATCTGTATCTAAATCAAGCTGAGATGCTTTTGCAGTAATTTAAACTTTATACTTGAAAATTTTCCAATGTGGCTGAATTAAAATAATTTGGCAAAGAAAAGTGGGCTGAAAATACTCCACATTGATGTTATGGGAAACACTTAGTGGCCATTGTTGCTGCTATTAGATTTAGAGGCTTTCGTTTCTTTCCTTCAAAATGAAATGCCACTTTACATTTTAAAAGAAATATAGACTTAAGAGCAAATTTTACAGCACTGTAGCTAAGTCCAGTTTAGATTTCCCGTGGTTTGCTTCCTTTTGGTATCATCTCTTTGGATAAACTAAAACATACAATTTGAACAAAATATTAAATATAAAACTACAACAGTAAATTGCGAGAGCTCATTAAATTAGTGTTGATACATTGAACTCATCACGAAAATAATAATAAAAAAAACAAACAGTGACCACACATCACCTTCTCTGAGCTGGTGGAGACTTAAACACATTTGTAATTTTATTACCATAAAATCAAACTTTCTTGTTTTGTGCCAGACATGGTGATCAAAAGTGGACATGCGTGTTTTCCAGCTGGACGTTTGTCAGCTGAAAAGTATTACAGAATTATCTTGAATGTAAATCCGAATTTTGTCAAAATTTGTTTACCGGAGATGGTCTCTGATCAGGTCTGACTGCATCCCAGCACGCAGCAACAACAGTCCCAGTTCTTTGTTGTTTTTGTGCTGTTTCATTATCTGTGTCATAAGACACAAGCAGAGGTTTATCTCATAGTGAAACTATAAAAGGACCTTGGACCTGAGCGAAAACTTGCAAAGGGAAGGAGTAGAAACTGCCTGGAGTGGTATGTGATCCCCACATGCTCTTCACAAACACACTCTGAGGTAGTTTTTGGATTGAATTAACCTTATCGTTGAAATTTGTGGGAAAAGCTACATCTTTTCATCCCATTGGGATAAATGAAGTGATTGTGGAGAATCTTCCTTCACAGTGCTAAAAACAGCAAATTAGGTTTGTTTCACTAAATGTTTTCCAGTCATGCACAAGGAATGCTGTCAAATTAGTTTGTAAATGTGAGCGACAGACATGGGGAAGTTTATTGTGAATGCAAAATGCAAGAAAACAAATGCAGTCTTCTGCTATACAAGTCAGTCTTGCTGCACATCTTGCTGGCAGCTTCCTTACCTCTTTCCCATTGTGATCCACTATGGAGATGTAGTTTGGCTGTGATTTATTGGGATAGGACAGCAGGATGTCATAGGGCACCATCTCCACTGAGTCCAATCCAAAGACCTGCCACTCCTTCATGATCTCCTCTGCGTATTTCAGGTTCTGCTCCGTTCCAGCCAGATGGGGAAGACGGGTGAACTTCCTGCAAAGAGGACAGTTACTGTGACACTCATGTGGTTTTAATGCTTGTGTCAGATGTTCTTTTATATCTTATTTTGAACTTGGTCTCCGAGTTGTGTCTTTCTCTGCCTGTTGGTACTGTGCAGGACGGAACGAAGTTAGAAGCCGACACATTCCTTTCATTTTTTAGGTGCAGAGGAACGTTTGAAAAGCCATTTTTGAAATTGGGTCTTTTGTTTACCGGAGATGGTCTCTGATCAGGTCTGACTGCATTTCATCCAAAAACTCCACCAGGTATTTGCTTGAGGTCTTGTGGTTGTTTGTAGTTGCCTTTGAACGCTTTGCGAACCATCCTAAAACACAAAATGTACAAAGCATACAGTCGGAATGTTTGAAAAATTAGCAGTTCTCATGTGGATAAATAATTATTTGTTATAAATCTCTACTTTGAAGATAACAGTAAAACAGTGAAAGGTCCGAATTATTCATATCCTCCCATCTCAAAAGGAAACAAAACAAATTTAAAAGTACCAATCTAAAAACTTCTGCTTTTACTTTGATTGTAATAGGTTATAAAGAAGATTATTTCTCTTTCAGGTTTTTATCTTCCAGTGGACTCTTCAAACACTGGTAGCTTGGCTAATTGTTGCTAGCATTAAAGTGAATTTTTCAGTGAACACATATTAAAATTTACAGAAGCAATAGAATGAAATAGATGGTGGCAAAGGACAAAGTAAAAAAATAAAAAAATCAATAAATAGATCATAAACAATGCCACCACTGCTACTTTTCTAACTTCCTGCAGCAGTTTGCTGCTCTGCAGTCCTAACTTAAATAAGCTCAAGCTTGATTTGAGTTTAATCTTTATGTTGATATCTGACTTATACAACACTGCTTCAGGTAACACTGTTAGTATCTTTCCAAGGAAAGCTACAATGCTACAGTGATTCATTGTTTGAGGTTGCTTGTGTTTCATTTGGAGTTAAGTTGCTCAAACCTTCAAAGTGGGGGATGGTCACACAGATTTTGGTCAAAAACACTTATCTGCTGTGGAGATTTACCAGCCTTAGCCAGCCTTATATTTTTAACCCAGCTGTGGTTCTAGGCAGTGAGTGTTACTCTGCTGTTAGTGCCAAGATATTGAATAAGTCAAAGTGGTGACAGTCACACTGAGGCTAAACAGCATCACAAGTCCTACACAAAACATAACCTCTTCGTATGAAGATTTTTAATGCAATTACAGTGGTTACTGAGTAAAAAACATGTGATTAAGCTAAATGTCTCTAAAATTCTGCGACATTTGAGTCAAAAGCAAACAGCCCCAAACGTACACTTTGTGTTAGGCTGTGTTTCTGTGGCTCACCAATGCAGAAGCCCAGCAGGAACAAAGCTGTCACAACCACAGTCCACCAGATCCAACGAACCAACCTGCTCTCCCTCTTCATTTCCAAGCAGCTCCACGTCCCAGAGATCCACACAGTACTGGCTCTGCAGAGGCTCAGATAAAGAGAGTAATTTGCTTAGAAGTGCACAGTGGGAGAAAGGCAGAGTGAGATGGAGTGAGGCAAAGCGAGCAGGGAGGAGCTGAAAGTCTGTCTGTCTGTTAGAGGCGGTGAAAGAGGAGTTGGGAGAGGGAGCTCATTAGTGCTGTTCTTTGTCAGGGCATTTGATGTGCACCTTGGCCATTCATGTGCTGACTCAGTATTTGTCATTATGAGCACACAGGGCCACTCTGAGGAGGCTTTCTAATATCAGGACATGCAATACTTTCAAATTAGGGAAGGAGAGGAGAGACTCCCGACAAGATTAACTTGACTCATGTTCCTCTTCAGGAAGTGCTGCAGAACTAACTTTGTAAAGTTCAAAAAGCTGCAGAGAAGACCATAGGTAAAAAAAAAAAAAAAAAAGAAACAGCCAGATTAAATGTATTTTAAGGTCTTTGACAATAAAAAAAAAATCTTGCTTTTAAAATGGATAAAAAATTACCAAAATTTGGTTTGAGTATTTCTGGAAAAATAGAAATTTTCATATTTAAAGTCAGCCTCACTAGCAATGAGAACTTGGTTCGCAGCAAATTCTGTTTGGGTTCACTTGAAGATTTATGTTGGACCACTTCTGCAAGCTGCTGTTGGAGTGGGACAGTGTTGGTTTCCCACACTGCAGCACGTGTACTCCATTGTTCTGCTGAGCCTCTCCTGGGTCTCCGAACAGCTGTGTGCCGTGAAGGATGTCCCTTTCATCTGATGGACTGGAGCGTGAATTGTTGAGCCTCTGCTCTCAGGAATGTGAGAAGTCAACACAGGTCACAGCTATACTTCTGGGTGCTTTTTATCTGAGGCTTTTATTGAAACCGCTCCTTTACATTGTGTGGAATGGCTGATTTTATTCTATTTCAATGGTTTTTGAGCCAACCCTTTGCTATTGCTGGAAATACAGCAATTGACTATTTACACTCAGGTAGCTAGTACTTTCAAGCACAGTTTCCGGAGTGTGTGAGGTCACAGTTTATGTTTGTATGCATGTAGGAAAACAGCAGGATGACGGTATGTTATGGTGAAATTACTCACTATTCTTTTCAAAAATTTGTATAATGACTATAAACATATTTTTTTTAAAATACCATATGACTGAAGCGTAAAAAAGCACATGTGCTCAGTAAGGATCCTTCCTAATCTGTAACTCAAATACTGTCCCTGTGATCAGATTTCTGCAGACACATCCTGGTTTTTCACAGCAGCCTGGGATAAAAATCACCACTTAGCTTTAAAACCAGGGAGTAATGATCAGACTGCCTCTGAATGGGGAAACATGCTTGATTTCATAAAAATAGTCTCTTGAAGGCCCCTTTAGAATTTTTTACAGTCACTTTGGTGCATTTATTGAATAATCCTTGACATTTGCAAAGCAGCAAATGCATTTCTCAAAACAATCAGTACAAGCAGCAAAACATGGATTACCTACAAAAGCCAGTCTTTTCCTCAAAATCCTTAATAGTTAATGAACATGTCAGTGCCATCAGAGTGACAAGTTCTTGTTTCACTGTGTATGGTTAAGGTGTCACATTACATATTGACAACATGTTTTATCATGCTGTTATTATAACTCTTGAGGGATTTTCTGTTGTAAACTTTTTCTAAAGTTTTGATGACAAGTATAAACTATAATTGTGGGAGCTCAATGGCAAGAGACTAGACAAGATTCATATACACTCTCATTGTAATTTGTTGGCAAATTACAATGTATCACATGTCATTGTGATACAGAAAGGAACGGACAACACTGCAGAGGACAAAGAAAAAAAAAACAAGTAAAGTAAAAATGGGAATATAAGACAATCTCCTTAAGGAAATTCGTGCATGCAGTGCTGTAGAAATTATAGTGCAATCTTCCTGCTTTCCTTCTTTGTACTGAGATAATTTAGTCAATGGGGAGAATGAGGAGTAGAGTGAAAAGAACTCCATCAGTATCTTGTTGTGGGTCACAAATTTTTATTGTAACCTCACTCCTCTTCCTCTTCATGATGACTGTTGACTTTGTCCAAATCCTTGTCCTTCCATTGTCAGAAATGCAACTGTTTGTTCACTGGTTGATCTAATGCTTCACCCTTTACCTTCTGTGGAGAAACTCTGGATTCACCTGGGAGCGATTTACCAATTCAGGGCAGTTTTGGACAAAAACCGTCTGATGGAAAGGCCAGATGACATATTATTACAACTTGTTTAAGCATTTTGCATGTAAAGAACTATACAACAAAGCTTCATACATTTTGATCAACATGATATATGTAATAGAAAATGCAGTGAACAGCAGAGAATTGTACATAAGCTCTTGTATAAACATATAAAAGCATTTGTAACCTATTCAAAGAAATGAGGAAATGCTTTTGTGATCTGCAGAAGTGACAATGATTTGAATGTTGAACGAGTAGTTTTGAGAATTTCAGTTCTGATAAATGTACCAAAGTGACTGAGGGAAACTGTAATAACTTATCTCCCTCTAGCTGATGGGACCGAAATGAAAAGAACAAGTAAAAGACAAAGTCCCAGTAATTTTATGTCTAATAAAAAAATACAAAGCAATGAATCAACATATGAACACATCCAGTTGTGTAGCATAAATATGCAGCTTACGAACACATTTAGTTATATTGGCATCTCACATAAGAGATTAATACATTAAAAACGGCAATACAAGAATGTAAAAACTATGAGTGTGGTAGGCGCGTCCAGGGTTTGAAAGGTCTCTTAGTATGCTCTTGGATCATTTGTCCAGATGGACTGACATTCTCTATCCTTGGATCACCTATTGTCATTTTTGTTTGACATCAAAATAGACTGAGAGGCCACTCCTCCCCCTCAAAATGAATGATTTTAATAAACTGTTAGAGCCCCAAATCAATATGGACTTCATGATGCATGTTTATATGGCCAAAATTATAAATAAATAAATAAATAAATAAATAAATAAATAAATAAATAAATAAATATCTTTACTGCGTTCTGATTTATGATGCAATAGAAATTGTTATCCATAGTGTTGTTTCTGTATCTCATCCACACATTGCGTTGCTTTTTTAAGTTTCCAATAGGCAGAAGCGGATTTACCACGTAGGTATATAGCAGGAAACTACCGGATGCCCCCTACCAGTAATGGGCCCTGCTAGTTGGAGGTCCTGAACATCGCCCCTCCATTAATAATGTGTGTTTGATATTTAACAATGAAAACATTAACAAAAACAAAGCACAATACACAAGCCATTTCTAACTAAAACAAAAAAAAAAAGCTTCACTTAGACATTTTGGTCTGTGGCTCCCTCTCGTGGCGGAAAGAAGAGGCTCGGAGCAACGAAGAGGTGTTCATTGTTCTGCCTGCTGATTAACTTTGTCAGTTTCTGAATTTAGTACTTTGTCATTTTAATTTTCTAATCTTTATTGTTTCGGCTTCTGTACGTCAGTCGTGCAGAAAGACAAACTGAGATTATGATGCAAGCACAGTGGCGGTAGTGTGGGGTTTCAGCCGCTGGAGGTTTTTTTTAGAGGAGGGGGGGGATGAAAAGTCAAATCGCGTTCAGAGCAGGGAGGGGGAGTACGGTCTGTACGTATCGGAGCAGACACCGGTTAGACAGACACAGACAGAGCTGCAGGCAGGACCGAACTCCGACCTGTTGACCAGACCGGAGCGTTTGTGAAAACCTGGGGCAGCTCCAGCAGGCAGCGGCGGAGACCCTGAAGGCACCATGGCTGTGTCGCTGCGGAGCTGGGTCGCCAACGAGGGAGGGAAGCACTTGGTCCTGGTGGGGGAACCTTTGGGACAAACTTTTAAACAAATCCCCGTTGGTTCATGTCTATTCTTCTGCTTGTCTTTTGATTTACAATGGCTGATGTTCACTTTTAGATGCGTTTCATGTGTTTTAAAGAATGTCCAGCTGGTGGACAAACCATAGAGATTGTGGTTAATCATGTGTCCTTTACTTGTCACATAAATCTAGAGCATCAATAAGGCAAAAAAAGTAAGGACGAGTCATTTTTAAGAACCGTTGCCATCATCATTTTCTTTCTGAAAGTGAATTTAAGATTATTGTATGTCTAAACTCTATGTTAACTGTAATCTATACATTATGTTTCTGTGTGTGCCTAGATGCTGTGGCTGGGAGCAAACGCCTGGTTGTTCCTGAACACTTTCCTGCTGTTCTCAACAGGGCAGCAGTACCACTACCTCTACAAGATGCTGGGGGTGAGGAAACGTACTATTTTATGCCTGTGACATATTGTGGCAGTGCATAAGATTTTAAAAATGATCTTTTTAAAAGTTCATCAAATCTTTTAAAAACTCATTCGGCAACTAAAATTCTTGTCTTTTTCGCTCCAGAAGTATGCATATTTGTGCTTGTGAAAGCTTTTGTGGTGGTGGACCACTGCAACTGCCAAGCAATGGAGAGAGTGTTTATTGAGTAACAAGATTTTTGAAAGATTTTTGAAACGAGTCATTACAGTTATTTAAACTAAGCCCAGCTAGCTGAATTATAGAAGTGTGGACTACAACGGAGAAGATGCAAGCATTTAGACACGGAGATGTGGGTGTGATGATGTGGAGGCTGCATGAAATACAAAGGCCATTTGTGGTTGATTTCCTTTTGATAGACCGATGGTGAGGTAACTTCTGATCGCCATGCTTTCTCTGTGTGCCATTTCGGTTTAATATGATTGATCATCTTTGGCTTAGTTTTCATAAGAGCAACAAAGAATATAGAAAAATAGACCCTTAAAAAGTTATTTTAAGAGATCCAGATTTAAATTAATGTAAAAATGTTGCTTTTGTCTCCTGGTTTAATTTTGCACATACAGTGACTTGCAGAGATGTTCATCTGCCTTTAACTTTTCCACATTTGGTTATTTTAGAATCACAAACTTTAATACATTTTATTAGGACCTTATTTGATGGAAAGAAAGTAAATGCTTTTCAGAATTATAAAGCTCGATTACACAATAAAAATATGGCATTTTTTGGCTTTCCACCTCAACTGACAAACTGACCAAGGGAGAAGCAGTCAGGACGTCCGTGATTACTCTGGAGGAGCTGCAGGGATTAAAACTCTGAGGGGGGGAGGGGTCTGTTGACAGGACGACAGTTAGTGGTACACTGTAAGTCTGTCCTTTGTAAACAATGAGAAACTAAAAAGTTATCAAATGGAGACACGGTAAACATGTGGAAGAAGTTGTTCTGGTCTGATGGTATACAGGCAAAATTTTACGATTAGGAAAAAACCAGCACTGTGCATCTCAAAGTGTTGTTAAAACATGCTGTGTGGAAGGTTTTGGAACTACTTACATATAAATCCTGTATGTACCTAGTGTGACTTTAGTTTGCATCCATTTATTTCTCATAAAATAAGAACTGAAATAACAATTTCATTTTTACATGTAGTTTACAACCAGTAATATTTGCGCTCAGACTGGATCCTATGAAAGAGCAATGTTGCTAACGAGAAACAGTAAATACACCGTATTTGTAAATGTCGGTTTTCAAACCATGAGAAAGGCAGCAAAGTTGTATAAAACCTACACAGATTAAAGTGCGTTTCCTCAGAGCAACAAGAAGCAATGAGAAATGGCAGCGAACAGTGTGTGTGAACTATTGCACTGCCTGTACAGTGGGAGGCAAAAGGGGAGAAAAAGGGCAAGTGTGGGCACGCTGCTTATTCCACTGAATGCCTCACCGGAGGGCTTAAGTTTATGTCTATCTTTATGTGCACTAGTGCGAGTGCGATGTGCTTCCAGAGCAATAATACTTCAAATAGCCTCTTATCTTTTTCACCTGCTAGGCAGGACTGTATGGGGTGTCAGAAAGGAGGGTATCAGATCTCCGTCTGGTGGTTTTTGACATCCGCTGCCTTTCTTTAAGAGGCTCTGCAGAGAGATTGTGTGTGTGTGTGTGTGTGTTTGTGGGGGTGTGTGTGTGTGTGTGTATGAGGTTTTTAAGAATTAAAGGATCAGAATAGAGTTTGAGGTTACCCTTAAGTTATATTTAGGTTCAAGCGTTGCTCTGTTCTCCGCATCATTCTTACATTTCAACACCGACTTCAGTCAGCTGTGCAGACATTTCTGATTCCTCATGTCCGACATTTCCTTTTCTTTACCACCAAACTTTTTCTCGATAGACTGCAGATTAGAGCTCTGGTTGTGCCTGTTTTTTTTTTAAAGCAGACCTCCTTGACTTTGTTGGGTGTCTTAGACCAGAACATCTTCACAGGATGGATTCCAGTCTCGCTTTCTTGTTTTCTTTGATCTTCACAGCTTCACCTTGTTCTCCACACACTCTTCAGTAAAGTCAGAGATAACCAGAAGTGGCAGCACCTGCAGAGCACAAAGCTCCCAACAAATGTGCTGAGTTTATGAGATGCTAGAGTGCGCTCAGCGTTTCTGACTTTAATTTGATTATTGAGCTACAGACTGAGACGTATTCAGTTAGATTATCCGTCTTGCTCACACATTACTCCAGCTGTGTTTCCCTGCATCACGTGTTGGTGTTCTCAGATGTTGCACCTCACTTAACCTCCAAAAACTAGATAAGTTACCATAAAATCTTTATTCTTGGCCCTCAAAATTATGTTTACCCCTTGTATTTTATTTGGATTTTTCTTGTGATGCCCAAACACAAAGAAGGGTGTAATTATAAGCTGGAAGAAAAATGTTTTTCTTTGTTCAACATCTTGGCATGCATTTGCATTGGCAGATGTATTGAACATAAAATCAAGTTCACCAGTTGCCTTCAGAGCTCAACCTTTTCTTGTGTGTAGTTTTATGTCGTTACAAATGCAGCTGTTCTGTGAAGGACAAACACCATCAGTCCAACCAATAGTTGTGATGTTTAGAGCAGTTGTACGTTATTAAAATGCCAATCCTGGAGCATATCTCAGAGCACTGTTCAAGCTATCATCTAAAAATGGGAGGAGTATGTAATTGTAAATATACTAAGACGTGTCCTTCCACCTAAACTGATAGGCTGACCAAGGGGGGCGTTACTCAGAAACTAGTCTGAGTAATGTAATGGTAGCTCTGGAGGAGCTGCAGAGATACACAACTGTGGGAATCTGATGAAATGACAATTACTAGTTGCCTACTCTCTAAAGCTGGCCTTCAGGAAAGAGTTGGAAGAAAAGCTTATGCGTATGCAGGACAACAACCCTAAATGTACTGTTAGAGCAACAGTGGCGTGTCTATTAAGTCAAAGCCTAATTCAGAATATGTGTCATTGTTTGCCAAAATCTTCATAGAAGCTATTTTTGCAAAGGAAAATAGACAAACAAAACTGATCTTTGTAAAAGATGCTAAGTATTGACTCAGGGAAGCCTAATACAAATGCGCATTGAGTTTTATTTCTTAAAAACAAACAATGTATATTTGCATCACTACATTGTGTTGGTACACAACACACAGTAAAATTTCAGTTTGTGTTTATAATCTGATGGTGGAACAACAACAACAACAAAACAATCCAATTTCTGTCTTTATTAAACAAACTGGGACTTGCCACCAAACCTCCTTACTTGTGTCTTAGTCCTGGAGTTACTGATTTATACCAGCATGGTCTCAGCTGATTCACAACCTAATTATTAGTGGGCTCAGACCTCCATATTGTGAAAGACAAAGGTGGTTTGCTGTAAACCTCTGAGTTGAAGTCATGTCTCAGGCTCTCAGCTGCCCTTAATTACATAAGCCCTGTTTGTCTGACCGTGATCGCTTGTGTGTGTCTCCCTGAGGTCGGAGTTTGCATCAGTCGAGCATCTGCCTCTGTGCTCAACCTGAACTGCAGTTTGGTGCTGCTGACCATGTGCCGCTCTCTGCTCACCTTCATACGGGGAACGCGCGTGGTAAGACTCACGCAGGAGATGAATGATTCCAGTCACAAGGGGATCAAATTCAAAACTAAAATTGCATTTGGTTTCTAAATCACAACAAATTTCCTGGTAAAGATTAGTTCTGGGCCTAATCGTAGAACAGTCCTGTTTTCTTTCCACAGTGATTTTTGTTTGTATTGCACAATTACGCAGGTATCGAGCAGGAAAACGCGCCGGCTGCTGGACAAGAGCAAGACCTTTCATGTTGCATGTGGCATCGCTGTCTGCGTCTTCTCAGGTAAAAAGCCCACTCTTTATCACCCCAGTGAGCTTTCCTTCATTCCTTAATGCATCTCTGCTACGCTCTGTGCATATGTAAAGTGTGGATAAATTGATCCATAGAGGTTTGGCATTCCTGGTAAACCATCTGGGAAATTATTTCGCCTGTTTCATCAGCCCATGTTTGTATTTTTTCTCTGCTCTTATGACATCGTGTGAGCCTCAGACAGCTGTTCATTTACCAGGATGCAGGTTTTTCAGACTTCTTCCTCTGACTCATCCATGTTTTGCTGCAGGGTTTTTCTTTTTTTTTGAGAAGCTGGCTGGCATTAATTTATCTAGATCTTAGGTATAAACAGTGACTAAATGCAGCGTTCTGTATTTAAAGCTGCCTGCTGTGAGGGTTTTCTCTGCTGTCTTGATTTTGTTTAAACATCTGTTGACTGAAGACTCTTTGATTTTGGTTGATCATTGTTATCAAGGAAGCTGAATTCTTCCTGTGCAAAATATAATGGATATGACACAACTCTTCATAGTTGTAAGATAATTTATAATTTAATGATAATTGAGTTAAAAAGGCAAAATTTCTACTCTGGTATTGGATAATAGCTGCTTACATTATTAGATTAAAAACATAAACCTGGCATAAGGAACTAAAAACATGTCAAGAAACATTTTAATAATGGACGTAATTACTCAGAGGTGAACAAACTTCATTCTCGCCTCCATCATCATGTATTCCACTTCCCTGAAAGCGGGTGATTCATGTGAGAAATATTTTAATCAGAATCAGACCTTACGCTCCAACATGTAGTCTCTGGAGTGTTTTGCATATGCCCTTCCTTTGCAGATACAGTCTGATTGGTAAAGAAGGCAGATCTTTTAAACCCATTCACCCACTTTCTAGGCTTTATGTTGGAATTGTGAAGTTGAAAAGTTACGTGTGGATTGTACATTCTTCATGCTTAGTCAAGCTTAAATCGATTTCGGCAAGCGGCTGGGTGGAGTGACTCGCCGTCACCAAACTGGAAGTAAACATGGGGAGCTTGATTTATGAAGGAGAGTGGTTTATAGGTTCAACCCAAAGCTGACACAGTTCTTTGGAGTCATAGTGAAAAGTACAGCAAATTTGGTAAACCTGACTAAATTCAGAAAGATGCTCTTCCTCAAAGACACAGTATGTAACTGTTCTAAAAAATATTTTTAACATATTTGTTAAAATTGTCATTATGTCATGACAGTATGAGACAGTTTGTGAAAAAAAAATTTGCTCCTCTGTCCTATCCAAGTGCTTCCAGTGCTAACAACCAAT
This sequence comes from Brachyrhaphis roseni, assembly GCA_903066815.1. NCBI lineage: Eukaryota > Metazoa > Chordata > Actinopteri > Cyprinodontiformes > Poeciliidae > Brachyrhaphis > Brachyrhaphis roseni. Next base: position 29,027 of record CAEFZY010077871.1, read on the forward strand.
CAGAGTCAGGAGGAGGGTCTTAGTTCTGTCAAACATTCTCATATACGTGCTGCTCCCCCTCTCCCCCTCTTGTTCTCTGCTACTCCTTCCGACAGTAGTTCTTGCCATGGATACTCAGACAAGTTAGCATGATGGTGGATAAATGGTTTTGCTGTAATGGTGGGTTGTTTCTGCACCAGTTGCACATTTAGCAGCTGGTACACAAGTTAATTGACAGCGCTAAGACCTAACTTATAGCTCTGATTGATTGGGAGTGGTGCATTTCTTCAGATGGAAATAGTAGCACTTGGAGGAGGTGCAGGAGTTCGATCTTTTCACAGTTTATCTATCTCATAACACGTGATGTAGATGTAGGACACTGAATTGACAAATTAGTCTCTGGAAGTACATAATTAGTATAGAAGCAATAATAATAAAAACAGCTTTGCAGTTAAAAAAATCACACACCAACATAAATCACTGGCAGTTTCTTAAGTTCAGTAACAAATGTCAATATCATGGAAGAAAACCGTGATTAGTGATCACAGATAATGATAATGATAAACTAATTGATTATGTTTTCAAACCCAAAACATTTAAAATTATTATTAAAACTCTTAATTGTTACTTACTATAATTACATAGTAAGAAATTACTATGTAATTATGCTGATTGCTGTGTTTCTGTTCGCTAACATGACTGGAAGCAGCTATTTGCATTCTGTTGAGCAGTGCAGTTGCACCATTGATTGTAACTGATATCCGAAGATATTTATTACTTTTCAAGCTGCGTTTACACATATGCCTGACAGCTGAGAATGGTGTTGCTGATGCATTATTTCTCAACATAAGAAAAATCAAAATGGTTGGAATTTCTTGTTCAGGTGTACAAATTTAAGCAAAGTGCCATTAGAGGGTCTTTGAATGTTATGACTCATTCTTAAGTCCTAAACATACCTGCAACGGAGAATTTCACTTCAATCACATTTAAAAGTGATATTCACAACAATTTATTTAATTACCAAAAATATTAATCCCACAGTGAGAAACAGAGCTGCACCATATATTAAGTGAACAAAATAACATATTTAGTCTGTTGGTTGGAGTCCTATATATTTTTAGTGGTGGTTGATGCTAAAGCTCACAAAGAGTGGTGAGGAAAGTAAAGAAAGAAAAGAGCCACAGAAATACTGGTAATGAAGATTTGACGTCATCATGGACATTCAGCAATAAGATCACAACTACATGTTTCCTGTTATCATGCAGCCCAACTTAGTAGTCAGTAAATGACTCACACGAGCTGTGCAGTACTGAATGTTTCCGTCTGGATAATTGACCTTTGACCTCCAGCTAACAATTGATGCTTCAAAAAAGTGAATCTGTTTTTTCTTTTCTCTTTTTTTTTTTTTTTTTTTTTTGCTGTTACATCATCTGTAAGCTTTTCCCTCAATCGAAACCATACACCTCTTCACTTATTATAATAACACACACATTCACATAAGCTCTGTATTCTCAGTTGACAAATGACACTGTGGACAGAGAGTCAGCAGGATGGAGGAGAGACGAACTGTGAGAACAGACAGAAAGAGGGGGTGGAAGGCAGTGGGAGTGGGAGAGGACATAGGGGAGAGGAAAAGGGCCCTTGTGTGTCATGATTACAGTCTCTAATTCCATCAGCTGTTCAATGGCTGCGTACTTAGCCTGTGATGTCAGGAAGAAGTGTGTGTTTAAGCTGCTCTGCCTTTTTGCTGAATGGACCTCTAGTATTTCCTTCGATTGAGTTTTGAAGAGTGGAAAAAAATCCTACATGTGCAACTTGGTCCTATCACTAAAATGTTTTATTTTTTTATACTTTCTCTGCAGTTGTGCACGTTTCGGCCCACATGGTAAATGTGGTCAACTTCAGTTCGAGGTACTCAGATGACTTTCCTGCTCTCAACTTGGCTCGCTACAGAGGAGAGGTAGAGTTACATAAATGTGTAGATGCTGCAATAGGACATTTGTTAAGCAATTAGCAAACACAATTTTTTTACATGTTGATATCAATTCCTGGGTGATGTCAATTTCTCTTTTACGGACTGTAGGTAAAATCAAAATATATTTTATTCTATCTTCTACATATATAGGCCTAACAATAAATTCATTTATCAAAATGTAGTGTGTGATTTATATCAGAACACATCAGAGTTTTTTCTACGTCATCATTTGAAAATAGATAACAGCTGTGTCCAACTCAGTCTTTTGGGAAAAAAAAAATTCTCTCTAATTTACTGTGATGTGAGATAGTTAAAGATTTCACTGCCAATATTTTTCAGAACGACAAAAAAGAACCTCTGGTTCCTGAACATTTTTCTCTGGAAACGTAACTTTTCCAAACCTTTTTATCAACTTCCGCTGTTTTTCTGTGTTTCCCTCATGAGGTGAGAAAACTGGGCCCAATCAGGTAGATTACTCTCCTGATACAGACTAGGTTATTTTTGTGCATGAGTGCTGCTGCGATCTGAAGACACAAAAGCTTCTAGCTGCAATTTTTGGGGAAGATTTTTTACCTCCTTTGACAGATTTGGCCCTAGTTCGAGCACTGGAAATATTAGAGGGAAAAAAAATACCCCCCAAAAATTACTAGTCAAATCATGTGATTTACTCATCGTGCATCTCCACTTACATGCGTTGCAGCATCAAATCTGAAAACAGATGTGCCTCAGCATGACATTTACATATGTGATCAATGAATCAAGACAATGCTACACAACTTTTTATACTATTTAAGGGTGGTAAATATTATGAAAAACTAATAAGAAATAATATGAAAAATATTATTTCTAACAATTAGGTAATAAATATTTCCAAGTAAATTGAAATTTTAATTAGTGAGTTAAAGCTTCATTCGCTATTTAAGTCTAATTTACTTACTACATGTTTGCCAAAGCCAATTTGATGTTGTTTTTATTGTTTTTCTTAAAGCTTACCCAGTTTAACTTGCACACAGAGAAAGAAATTTAACTCTGACATTGAGTTCTGGAATAAAGTCTGCAGACTGTTTTCTCCTCAAAGTGCTGATGTTGCTCTGTTGTAATTCAAGGTGGCTAGCACGAGCATTAATGTAGATAACAGAATGATGAAGACTACAGACCTCTTTCTTTTTTGTTTTATTCTTAGGACCCTAAGTGGATCATTTTAACAACAAGTAAGAAGAACAGTTCTTTCTTTTAAAGTTTGCCACCTAATGTCAAGGCGCTTTTGTCTCTCTCTTCTACTTTCTGTGTTTCTCTTTTATTCTTATGTAATTTTATTATATGACTATGTTCTTGGGTAACTTTATGTGCAGGACAATCCAAACGACATCCTTGGCCAGAGGAAATAAAATATTTCTTCTATAAAATGTCTTATACATTCCTCTTGCTCCGACTTTAGTTGCTCAATAATTCTTAGCTTTGCCAAAACAGATAGAATGGCTTCGTTCGTTCGCTGCCATTGCCAAACTACAACCAAAGGTCAATGTCAACATTACTTCTGGTTAAAATAAATGAGCCTGTAAAATTAAAAGATTAATTTAAACCTAAAACTGTGAGGGGTATGAATAGTTTTGTACTTGAAATTTTTAAATTGAAGAATTAAGGCTTTAGGGGTATCAATGCTAAAAACGTTAGAGTTCAAATAAGACTTTGGCTAATAAAACTTAATGTTGTTGGGAGACTTCATGTGAAAGTCTGCGATAGAAATATCAACAGGATATCCTAAATGCAACTGAATAAAACCGTTATGCTACCATCACATTTAGATTCATGTTAGCAATCAGATAATTGTTTGCTCTAGCTTATAAAGCCAAAGCAAACAAGACAGTTCTTGTTACAGATGGCAGGATGTTAACGTTGTTTGTTTTGTCTCCTCTGTATAACATGATGGTTCTTTTCAGTCCCGGGCGTCACTGGTGTCCTGCTGGTCCTTATCCTCCTTCTGATGCTCATATCCTCCTCCTACTGCGTTCGGTATGCTGAACTAAATCATAATTTCTGTAATTATCAGAGATCATTCTTGTGTACCAAAAGAAGAGGAATGCAAGTTTTTTGAAAATTCAAAATTTAAACAAACAAGCTATTTAATTATGTCTGGGTCAAATTATTAGGGATACAATGATCAGAGAGTTTTATGAAAGTTTCTGATTTAACAACTGTAGCCAACATCAGCAGATCAAACCAAGTTAAAGTGAAAATGTTCCTATCAGTCAGACAGAACACTGTGTTACCAACGAGGAGGCCAGACAAAAATAAAATGATCTGATGATTTCTCGATGCACCTCTAAAAGTGCAAATCAGTTTTATTTTGTCTGAATGTTAATTATGTCTGCTGGACATGCTGACATGTTAATGGACCCCACTGCCCTGTCATTACTCAGGTCACTGTGGGTCATCCTGTTTGTGTGAGGAGGACACAGTGTGAATGTGTGTTTGTGGAGCTTCCTGCTCATTTCAGTAAGTGCATAGACAATAAGGGACTTTTTCAGACTATGCAAGGCTGTAGATAAGAGTCTGGCAAACTGGTTGGAGTGTTGAGTTGATGACTGCTGCACACTGAAGAGAACCCCAAACATCACAGAGACATTGTAATATCAGAAGACATCCAAACCTTCTCCATTATTCCTAGTTTTATAGTTTTCATCAAACAACCGGGTTTCCAGTCTTCTACACGTTTGTTTGAAGTGCTTAGAAAAGGCCCAGAGTACAGCCATAGCAGCTCTATGTTGGAGAACACCATACATTTACCTTAATGCTCCTATTGCCAAAGGACATACTTTAATAAACAACTTTATATAGTGAATAATACCTATGCATATTAGACATTTGCATATATGAACAGCTGAGAGATTGAGTGTTGTAATAAGGATTTATTTTTGCATTTTGTAGTATTAAAAACCATATGTGTTTATAAATGGCTTTATATTAAGATGTTCTTCAGTATAAAATCTCAAGGTTGTGAGTTAAAACTCCAAGATTTATATTTATCTTTTAAGTCAAATTCTTTTGAACATTTTTGCTTTGTACTTTAGACTTTGTCTCCTTTAGTGAGACAAAACAGTCTGACAAAAAGCACACTTGGGAAAACGTCTAACTTAATTACAGACATCTGTTTGATTTGAAGAGACTCTTCTTTTTTTGTGGAAAGCATCAAAGTTGATCTGAATCTTTGTAAATTGTTTCAGTGATAGTCAAATTCAACCAGCGCATATACGGTAGAAGGATTCACTTATTTTATGTAAAATGTTAATATTTTGTGTTAGAACTTGATAATGATATTGGTGCCTCTGTGATTCCTGAACAGGTTTAGTTAAATCTGTATTTTTTTTAATACAACACCAATAAATCAGAGAAGGCTCAATAAAAAATTTAGATTTTTGTTCTTACTTTGCTTTTTTGGCTATTTCAGGATGTTCAACTATGAGATCTTCTGGTACACACACAACCTTTTCATCATCTTCTACATCATTCTGATGATGCACATGGTCGGGTAAGCAGCACTGAAAGAATGAGAGTTTCTGTTTCCGTTCTCTTATTATTTGAGATTTTTTCCACAATGTTGGAACTGTTTTTTTTTCTGCTCTAAAAGACAAAAATGTCAACAAATATTTTTAGACAGCCTGTAACAGCTTAAACCTAACTGACAGTCATGTTATAGTTTTTGTCTCTTTTTATTTGAATTCTGTTATTATTATTATTTTTTCTGATTAAAATACCTGGAGTTTTCATTTGAAGTCATTTTTGAAGGCTGTTTATTTAACATTTCCATATCCAAACTATACTTTTTGAATTTTGTGCCTTGTCTTCTTTATTCTTTTGATATTTTTTTTTAACACATTTCAGGAGTCAATATTTGTTCTTAATTTCTCAGTCATTGTATCTTGCAAAAGTATTCATACCACCTTCACTTTTGAAATCATTCTATATTATCAACACAAACCTAAAGTATTTACTATAAGTATTAATATTCACTCCCACTTTACTCTGGTAGACATAAATAAAAACCTATGCAGTCACAATGCAGAAAAATTAACTTGTGCTTCATTTATTCTCATTATAAATCTAGCAGTTCTGTGAAGGCCTTTAGAGGATTGTTAGAGAACAAGAGTGAACAAACAACATCATAAAGATCAAGGAACACAGCAAACAAGTCAGAAGTAAGGTTTTGGAGAAGTCTAATGGAGATATAAAACAATATCACTTTGACTATTTCACAAAGCACCGTTCAATTCGTCACTTGAACAGTGAAATGACACAACTATAAGCCTGCTAAGACACGCCTGTCCAACAGACAAGCTGGGGGAATATGTTGCGTCAGGAAAACACTTAAAATGTGTGAACCACTGATTTAGATAAAGAACATATTCCAGTTTTAGAATGGCCCAGTTAAAGTTCAAACCTGTCTAGTAGAGACATATCCCATCACGCAACTTTAACTAAGATGGCTCTACAAATTATACAGTTGTAGACTGAATGTGTAGGCACATTACAATTTTCATATCATGTATTATTTCTCCACTTCATATTTATGTGCTAATTTTTATTGGTCTCACAATTGTAGTTTATAGCAAATTGTGAAAAAGCTCAAGAGCTATGAATCCTTTAGGAGGATGCTGTCTGTGTTTTTTCCCTCTGTTATGTAGTGTCTTTTTTGTCTTAGTCAACTAAATATCCCCTATGCTCTTCTCTGCCTGACACCAGTGGAGTACTGAAGTATCAGACCAACATCGAGGCCCACCCACCTGGCTGCCTCAGGCCCAATCAGAGCAGCACAGAGCAACATGTCGATGATCTGGAACAGCTAGAAGATGATGATAGCAGATGTATAGAGGATGCTCATTTTGAACCTCATTACCCCCAGGTCTGTGCAAGTCTGTGTGCAAATACTTGAGAGCTCTGCATGCATGTTGAGAGTTGGAGGGTGCTGGTCCCATTTATTAGAGGTGTGAGGGGGCAGGGAGGAGCTCTGTACATCAGCGCCTGTTTGTGTGTGTGATTATGTGTTTGCCTGTGGTTGCTAGGCAACGTACTGGTACCATAAAATCCCCTGTAAAGTTGAATGTACTCCCCTGGCTTTACTTAAGCTGTGAGCAATTACTATGTTAGGTAACTCAACAGAGAAGCACTTTGTATGGTACTTAGTTATTTCATGACCACATCAACCTTGTTTGAAACTATAATGTCCACCTGTAACAAGGAGAAACTATTTAAAACAACAGGGACAGAAATAAAAAAAACAAATTGTTGAAGTTCATTAAATGTGATGCAAAATAGTCAGGATGAAGGTTACTTATTGATATTTTATGCCTGCCATTTAGTCATTTATGGGTGAAAATATACGATTAGCAATATTTTGAAGTTTAATTTCAATTTTGTGGATAGTCTCTTCTCACTTGGCATTTTATGACCAAAATTCTGCTTAATACAACAACTGGGATCCACCTTTTTAAGTTTTTATAAGTTTGGTTTGACTCATACGGTCTGGCTCAACTTTTAGTGTTTAGCTAAAAGCGAGTGTGTAGGGTGAAGGGAAGATACTTACAGCTGCTAGCTACTCTAGAGAATCCTGTTTTAGGGAATTCAAAGTATTCACCCCCCATCTGTTATTGGGCTTATGTATCATAATAAGTATGTTGCAGACAGTGAGGTAGAAGAAAATCTAAATTTATATGTCAAATTAGTTTCGTTGCTTAATAATGTTGTACTTGCCTGCAGTAAAGGGTCATTATATATGTGTGATTTTGTGTACAGACTTGGCTCTGGGTGTCTGGTCCCCTCTGTCTCTACTGCGTTGAACGTTTATACCGCTGCATCCGAAGCAGTGCCCCTGTTACTATAGTGACCGTAATCAGGCATCCTTGTGATGTGATAGAATTGCGCATGCTGAAGAAGGACTTCAAAGCTCGACCAGGACAGGTGAGACTAGATGTTTACTTTTATTGCCGCTCAGATATATTTCCATTTGATTCATTCAATCATTTCTGTGACGTATCTTACTTATTATCTCTGTATCTCCCATCTTGATCTTACATTTCACCAGCTCCCTTTTTGTTATATCTTTATCCTAATCTTTTTTCCAGTACATTGTTCTTAACTGTCCAAGTGTATCTTCATTTGAGAACCACCCCTTCACACTGACAAAGGTAAGACCAACTAACCCCGATGCATTCCTCACTCATGACAGCAGCCCACAGACATGTCTGCATAGATCTTGTTTTCACAGGTACCTAATCTTTCCGTTTCTTCACAAAGAACAGGCAGTTTGGTCTCAGCCATAGTCCCGCCCGCCTTATTGAGCTGTGACTCTCGATTGGGAGCAGGGTTGCTCAGGAATATTATGTTTCACTCTGTTTGTTGATATTTAAGATTTGCTCTGCATTGCAAGAAAAACACAACATAAGTTCAGGATAAAGACATAGCTTTCTGCAAACGCACACACTGATACAAGCACACTGAGACACTGATGGGTTCTGTGTTTACACTCAAAGTGCTTAGCAAAAGTATTCTTTTCACACTGTGTCACTTTATAACCATAAACCTCCATGTATCTTATTGAGATTTTGATCAAATAGAGCAAATAGACCAGATGGAATACTGTTCAAACCACCATCCCATAATTAAAGTAGTATGGTACAGCTGCAAACCTGCCAAAGCAGAGCCAGACAAGGTGGCCAAGAGGTCCAGAGTTCACCTTTCAGTAAGAAACAGTACAGGAAGAGCTGCAATGAAATGGTTTAGATCAACGTTTTATGTGTTTGAATCAAAGTTTAGATCTAAATCAAATTAAGAATTGGTGACAAAGATTGAAACTGGTTGAGCTGGAACGATTTTGCTGAAAAAAATTGACAAAGATTTTGATGTTTAGATGTGATGATTGTAACATACCACATAAAATCCCACTAAAATACATTGTAGGTTTTATAAAATAACAAAATGTGGAAAAGCTCTGTGAATATGAATACCTGCATTGGTGCGGCAGGGTGTTTGGTGTTTGAGCAGGAGGTTAGAGACTCCCTCTGACAGAGAGCAGACAGACCCCTGAGGCTGGTAATGCTGTCTGCCAACAATAGGGCTGCGAGGGCGCGCTCATGTGCATTGTTAAATTTAATGAAAAGAGTTGCAGCTCTGCACTGCATACCTTTTTCTGGACTGTGTGCAGATTTAAATCTCACATGGCAGCTGTATATTATTTTGTGTGTGCTGCCTTGTACTTCACAGTATCTGACAGTGTGTGATTGTCACTCTAACTTCCTCTTTAACTCCTTACAGTGTCCCACAGTGAACAAGGAAACTTTCGGCATCCATCTGCGAGTCGTGGGAGACTGGACTGGTACTATCTAACACACACACCCACACACCCCCACACACACGCAGACAGGATGGAGCTTAGTTTGTATTACCCCCACTGATTTCAACTTTTCTCTAGAGAGGATGCATTTCTGAGAAATGGCCTTTTAAGTGCATGCGTGTGCACATGTTGGACCCATTGTTTGCCTCAGAAATGTTTTCTAGCAGGTTTTATTGTCCTGCTAGAAAACTTGATTAGGGGCAGAGTCACAAAGCCTTACAATTAAATGTTACAGGGATTCGTATTTTATTACTGAGTTGAAATTTCAAAATGGGTCACTTGCTGCTGTTCACAGCCAGGTCTACATCCTTCCAGAAGACAGGAAGTGAAGCTGCTTTGTTTGTGTTGGCCCCTTAATATGCCATGACGATGTGCCGTAAAGAAAGTGAAGAGCAATAAATTGGGATGTGTTGAAAACACAGCCTCTCCTTTCACCTCCTCAGAGCGCTTCACTCAGCAGCTGCTGCCCCAGTCAAGGATGGACTTGGAGATTCTTCCCATGATCCAACAGAGAACGTACCCCAAGTAGGTTTCTGAGTGTCAATAGCTGTGAGAATGAAATGTGGTTGGCCAGTCATCCTACTGTTTCTAATCGTTTGTTGGGGTCTAGTTAAAGAGTCAGATGAGATCTCAGAAGTGTGAGGAAAGAAATGGGGTTTGGGGGACAGTGATACCCAATCAAAGCTAAGCAACAGCATACAAACTCCTAAATCTTCTCCCAGTTCTAGTGGTGTTCGTTGGTTAAGTTGCACATCTTGCACATACTACCCCAACAACTCGTCTTTGGTTTGATTTAAGGTGTAGGCAATTTGCTGGCCTTCCCACTCTGTTTGAATTATGTATTTCTATAAATAAGAGCAATCGACGTTGATTACATTGAGTAGTTTCTGCAGTTCTCTTTTTAACCACACAAGACACAACACACTGTCACTATGAGGTACAAGTGAAACACTTTAAATATTCTTTAAAAATGGCACCTTTCAAAGATTATGAGGAAGTCTGGCTTCTTAGAAGGTAAATAAAAAGATGTTAAAACATTTCCTTTGCCACATATTAGTGAGTATTCTTGGCTGACTTTGTTTGTATTTCTGTCCATGTTTATGATTAGGCTCTACATTGACGGTCCATTTGGAAGTCCATCTGAGGAGGTCTTCAACTACGATGTCAGCCTTTGTGTCGCTGGTGGAATTGGTGTCACACCGTTTGCGTGTGTACTGCATGCTCTGCTGTGAGTTGTTGGGAAAAAAAAAACCTGATGCAAACATCAAACGTTCACAAGTGTTAATGTGTCCATCTTTCTTGCTCTGGTGGCCCACCCAGTGATGGCTGGAGGGGCTTCAGGTTACAGAGGCTGTACTTTGTGTGGGTCTGCAGAGAGCTTCAGTCATTCTACTGGTTTGCAGAGCTGCTATGTGCCCTTCATCAAAAGGTCAGGGCCAACTCTCTTTTCCAGTTTTTTTTTTTTAATGCAGCTGCATCATAATTTAATTAATTTAACTTCAAGGGTTGTAGAAAACAGAGGACGATCTGGATTTATATGATTAACAATAGTACAATGTTGTGGTGAGTGTGGATTCCAAGATCTTGTCACAATAAAAGCACAATTAGTTCAACAATATTAAAGCACTGACTCTGATATTTCTCACGAGGAATGTAATAATGAAAATGTACAAGTGAATATTTTGTTTTACGGACCCTATTGTCCATGTTTGTTTGTTAACCAGCTTTGGGAGGAGAACAGACCAGACTACTTTAATCTGAAACTGTATGTCAGTCAGGTGGACAACCTTCAGGTAAGCATAACACAGTGTTGCACACTTTACTTTTAAGATAATAACATAATTTAAGAGTGTTTTGTTGGACACTTTTATTTATTTTTGTTCTTAAAATGTGCATTTTTGAAATTGCCCACCAGAGGGCAGTGGAGCACCAGTTGCAGCAAAACTCCAAACTTCTTTCACTCAAACTATGAGTTGAACTTATTTTCTCTTAATGAAATATAAATGAATCATGGTCAGTTTTTTAATGACTGATAAATAATACATTTTACTCTTGCTGTTAATGTTCCTATTTAATAAGATCAGATGCTGTGTTAAATGGTCGAGTGAGTTTAAGAAACCCTAACAGTATTTACCAGATACAAATAGTTACTAAATGAAAGGTTAAGTACTGCTTAGTTTTACTGAATTATTTTCAACAAAAGCATTATTCCTGGATTATGTGTTGATTTTATTTTATTTTTTTCTAAGAGATGCCCGTATGAAGACAGAAAATCAGATGATACTTTTGTTTGCAACATTACACCGTGTTGACACAGAGCTCTTGACCTGTAACAGGGGGTGTATGTGACCTTTCTCGAGGTTGGGTTGCAAAGTGAAGAAAAAAGGCAACTCAAGTACTGAGGACAAAGACATGTGGCCCAAAGCTTTATCTTGTGCAAATGAATTCAAGCTGAGTTACACAGCGGTGGGTTTCAGCTCCTCTAATTGGCCACAGACAATGTACATAACATACAAAGACCAAGACATACTTTGGCAAAGGTTAGGATTCATTTGTTAGTGTAATAGAAGCCATCATTTTGACAGATTGGTCTTTTTAGAGCTTAACTTCAAAAATAAACTTTAAAGAATAATTTTTCAAAAAATGGTCCAGATGTTTGTGCTTTTTAATACTGCAAATATTTGTGTTCGTTCACTATATAGGTTCACCAAATGTTAAAGGTTGAACAAAAATATTAATGTAACACCCTTTTTGTTAGTGACCACAAGAGGGCGCTGTGACCTTTGGATAACAGTTATAAATACTTTAATACAGTGGTGTCCAAACCAATTATACATGCAATATTTTGTCCAAACAAAGTAGAAAAGAATAACAGGAAGTGTCAAGATGACAAAAATGGTCATGTTACAGTTTTTGAACTGCAATTTGGTGCTACACAAAATTGTTGGGGCTGCAAATTGGATACCCTTCTGTGATATCTTTAAAATATCTTTAAAAGAATGGTACGCAAACAAAATATTTGTCGATACAATCAGGTCACAGGCAAATAAAAATTAGTTAGACCAGTTGGGGTGAAGTATATAAATCTGGGATGGGTGGACTACAAACTAAGAGCTTTCTTTCAGTAATATGAACATTTGTTAAGCACCTTGACAAGAAAAATCTGTTCTACTCGTCTTGCTTTACTTTTTTTTCAGAGCATTTCTGAAGAACGATTTCGCCCGCTTTCTTCGAGGATGCTGGTTGGTCGACCCAGGTGGAAGCACCTTCTTGATGAGATTGGAAAAAGCAACAAACAGTGAGTATAGAAGCAACTTTAGCAGAAGAGTTGATTTGTTGTCCTAAAAAGTAACATAATTCAACCTTCAAGCCTTTTTCTTTGGCTTCAGCAAGCGAGTTGGGGTTTTCTGTTGTGGACCAAAAGGCATCTCCAGGACTCTCCACAGGCTCTGCAACTCAGCCCGATCACGTGGGGCAACATTTGAATTCAACAAGGAGTCATTCAGTTGATGGAACATCTTGACTGGTTGGAGAGAATGAATGGATTTTCATTCAATTTTGGACTTAAGCTTTTAATCTGAACTACATTTCTCAATACCTTTGGAATCTGTTCTTGTCAGGAGTCATTTGGCATTAAGGGAACATTTAAAACACTCCCAAGATTAAGATCAGCCTGACCTCCAGATAAACACTTCATGTCTGCCTCAGCTTCGGCATGTGATCGTTCAATGTGAAGCAAAAGACTCATTCTAAGATTGTCCGCTTTTAATCTGGTGTTTCTCTCAGCCTGTGACACAATGCTCTGTTGGAGTTCTGGTTTTAGCTGCAGCCAAAAAGTACATTTCTTTTGTAATGAGAATTTCTCTTAGTCTCTCAAAACATTTGCAATTCATGAAATATATGTAAAATATTAAATTAATTTCCACACTGATATAACTTCTATTTTCAAGAATAATGCAAAGTTCGGAACGAGAGATTTTTTTTAATTTATTGTAGTTTTAATAAATGTATTATCTATTGTTATGTAACTTGAGACCACAGTTTGAGAGAGTTCCTTTTGCAATAACACCTAATGATAACTGTGAGTCTGTCATCTTACATGCAAAACCAAATTAAAATGAATTGATTATGAAACACTTGTGTGCTTGTGAAACTGAGTGACATCAGTTGAAAAAAACTTTAAATACTCTTAAGGCAGATAATTCTGCTACCAGTAAAGAATATAACAGTACTTAATGACATTACAGTCAGATTTCTATTTTTAAATAAGTGAAAATCTAACCTCTTTTACTATTTCAAATAAGCAATCACATCTGGAGAAACTTTTTAAAAATCAACTTTGCTGCATTTTCAACACATAAAATTAGAACGATCAAGTCTAATGTTTCTACCACTCATTCAGACTCACACATTTGGGTATTAATGTAACACTTTATTTGCTTTTGCAGAATTACACTGGATTATTTAAGCACCATTGTGAACTCACGAAACGTGGGTTAATATTTATTCATGAGATGAGTGCCTCTCACGAATGCACTCATCACTGGAAGGCAACAGTGAGTCTCTGAGACTCACTGTCTCTGGAAGGCAACAATTTTGACCAGGAGTAACTTGGAGTTTCTTCAAATTCACGAGTTTAACAGCAGTGGATTTAAACTCTGCCTAATTTGGCGAACTTAAAGTTTAACACCTTACATGTTCCATGTAATTAGAATTACTCTTAAAGTGTAGTAAAATGTGAGATAAATAATAGTTCTGTTCAAGTTACTGGAAATCAAACAGTGCCCACATACTTCAGGTGATGTGAAAAACATGTTTCGTTCTTGATGAGGCTTCACTCGTTGAGATGTAACTGCATCTATTGCCTGATTCAATGTAATTATTTGCTTTGTTTTGCATCCCATTGGCCTTTTTGAAATGGAAGTATCCTGAACATAGTTTGAACATTCATATGCAGCTGTTTCTGCACTGTCTGTTTTTGTTAAAGAGTGGTTTGATACGACGATGATCCTTCCTCTGAGCTGCTCTGTAGTAGTGGCTGCCTCTCTCCATAACTCGATGCCCTCTTCTTTCTCTGGCTCCTCTTCCACCTCCTTCTTGCGAAGACTATTAGAATGGCAAAAATCGAAGCAATCAAAGCCCCCAGGATCCCGGCCCCAAGCAGCCACTGCCAGATTTCTTTGGCCTGCTGCAGGTAGGGGGTCACAAACTCTTGCACAAACCTCTGGCCTGTGGAGATGTAGAGAGGACAAGATGCAACTAGAGGACATATAGCTACAGGAAAACACATTTACTGGACATGTTTGAAATTATGCACTGACCTGGATCTAACAGATAAGCATACTCATATCCTAGCACCTTGTTGGACAGGAAGTAGTCTCCGTTTCTGTAGAGTGGAAGGAAAGGTATCATATAGTATCCGTCGTTGTGTCCAATAGGGGCATTTGCTTGTGGATAGCTGCTCCTGAGAGGCCGGTGGGTCCTGAGCCAGCGCTCAAAGATGCTGTGAAGGATGAAAAGTAAAGTAAGATACTAAATAAAGAAAATGTGGTGGATTTTTTAATTAGGTTATGGTGAGCAATTTTACATCCAGTTTGTATGTAAACACCATGGGTTACCTGTCAATGAAAGCATGGTGCAACAGGAATATGGGGTCATTGGCTGAACCCTGGACATTGGACATGGAGCCGTTCATAAAGACATGCAGGGAGTTGTGCATGGTGCTCTGGCCTGGTACTGCTTGGCCAGTCTCTGGGCTGGCAAATCCTGCAGGAGACAACACAGATAGGTGGAACACAGAGTCAAATATAGCAAAGGTAAATAATGAGAAAATACAGAGAATACTAAGCAGTGAAGGGAAGATAGAACAGAACGGGCCACATTAATTGTACGGAGAGAAAGATGAGAAAACAAATGAGGAGAATTTAAATTATATTTGTACATTTTAGAAAAGTAGATTAATTGGTTTTGCATGAAAAAGGTATGCAAAGACTAACATTGTAGTGACATAGAAGCTTATTCTCCTCGCCAGCAAACAGTCAACCTGAATACAGAGCGGGATGTCTGAGTTGCAGTGGTGGGCTGGGCACACGTTCGCTAATAGGGTCATTTTTAGCTTAGCGCTTTAGCACTTTTGCTGTTTTTTGATAATGTTCAGGTACTTAGTTTCACCTAAATTATTGTTTCTGGCTGTTTTATAAACTTTCAGTTGAGTAAAGTTCAACATCTGTGTGTGGTTGTTGACTGTTAAAGCTGCACTGGGGAGATTTGAGAAAAAAACTTGGGGATAGTCTAAGAATTTGAATGCTGCAGCTTTAAGAAGTCTTCAAGTAATTAGACATTTATAGCTATGCTTTTATTTTGAAGTGGGTGGAAACCATGTACGCAGTAGTTTTGTTTCCTCTCCTCCTGTTCTCTCTTGTTTTCCCCACAATAACTTAATATAAAGCAAGAAACACACAGGAACAAAATAAAGTGGACAGTAGAGATTAAGATATAAACATAAACACAACATCTAAGAAAATTTAGAACATGTAAATTATAATGTCAAAATTAAACTGATGCTCAATGGTCGTACTCTTTCAAAGCCAGATGTAATTTGAATTGCCATAGTATTTAAACTTGACCACAGTGCAACAAGACAAAAATAATAATAATTAAATGCTTTTAAGTTGAAGACATATTTTAACCATCTGCTTCTTATTACACAAACTGTATTTCTTAACATTTCTGTTTTAAGCTGTGCATCCATGTCTACCGGTTTGTTTTACATTAAATCGGAAGTAGCTCTTTCACTGTATGAAGATAAATATGTTGTGGTTGAATCTTAGAAACATGGCTGTACCTTTTCATAATAAGTAATGTAGCAGGCGTTTAGAGTAGGTGTTTAACTCACAGGAGTGGACAGGGAAATTTATTTTGTATGTTTACCCTCCAGGACGTTTCTAAAGCTCATGTTGGCAAAACGGTCCATGTTTCCCGTCTCGTACTCAGGTAGGCCTACAGCAAAGTCCACATCGGCTGTTGTAGGAAGTCTCGGCACTCGGTTTCTATCATGGTTGCCAGGATTACGCAACAGTGGACCCTCTCCAGTGGCATTGCACAGGACTTCTCGGTTGTTGTACTCCTCGGGCTGTGAGCAGATTACCTTCACCACAAAATATACAAACACAAATGCTTCTTAAAACAATGTCAGTGAAGAGTCTTTAAATCTAAAATCGAAGTTGTCAGGTTGAGAGTTGCAGGTCTCCCCTAAGCAGCAAAGTGTTTTTGATTTTATTAATAGCAAAGCAAGCCAAAAGCGAAATTCTTCAAGATAAGAAATGAGTGATGCATCGATCCAATGTCAGCTGCAGCAACAAATGTTTTGAATTCAGCAATTCTAGACTTCACTGATTAATTGAGCATAAAACTCAATAAACTATCATTTTAAGAAAATCTACAGTTAGTAAAAAAACAACAACTGTGATATAAAAATGAAAAAGACTTTAAATCTGTAGTTGTTTCAATAGAAATGGAGCCAGAGAAAGACAGATTTTCCTACCTTCCATGAGGAGAAGACGGAAGCAGGGCTGATGAGGTTGGGATTGAGGGAGTTGCGTCCGCCCATGAGAGCGTCGGTGCACACGTCACAAGACTGGGTGTTTCTCCAGTCCCAGTATGGGATGGTGAAGTTAAAATCCCCTGTAATTTTCCTTATCTCATTCTCCCAGTGAAGCAGGAAGACTCTGTGCCAGGGCAGAAACGCTGCAGATTCATGGGCAAAGTCAATGTCTCTCCAGACGTTCCCTGGTCCCCCCAGGAAGGTGTCTCTGGAGACATAGTAGTGTATCCAGACAAACAGATCGTAAGTGTTGATGTTAGAGAACATGGGGTTCTCACCATTTTCTCCCATCTCTGCTCTTGTTGCTGTGGAGATGACATAGTCAGGGCTGACGGTGTTTTTAGCCAGGTTGAGGTAAGAGATGAATTTCTGCTGCTCTGCAGTTGACATAGTCATGATGTTCCTGCGCACTGATTCCCTGTACTGAGCACAGTTTCCACCCCAGTACCCAAACCTGCATTCTCCACAGTTAAACCCTCCGTAGTTTCCGGCACAGCGACACGTACGGTTGAAGAAAGCCAAAGGCCAGCGCTCTCTGTCATCAATCCCACTGTGTGGGTATTGTGGCCCGTTGGGCTCATCTGAGACCAGCACCTCGGTGCAGAACCCACGGCCTGACAGAGCTCCGCAAGCCGAGCCGTCTCCTTCCCAAACTGGACAGCATTCTTTAGTTCGAAGCCCCGCGGAGTTGGCACAGGGGCGAGGAAACTGGGACGAACAAACTCCCATCAGGTGAAAAAGGACAACAGACCCAAACAGGTTCTTCATGTTGAAAAGTTACTTTGGTCTCCAAACGCCGTGGTGATATTTCACATAAACAGAACCTGTTTAGAAAATTGAGTGGCAAGAAGTCTCTTCTAGATATTGCAATTAAAAGGATCCCAAGTCAATAGAATATCTCAGCATTAACAATCAACTGTACAAATGCAGAATATTTTAGAATCATTATGTTAAATTTGGATCTTGTAACCTACCATCTAAGCAGCTTCTAAACCTCCGTCGACTTTCTCTTTCACACACCCAGGCAGCTCTGCCCTGGTCTCTGCCAACCCATTCAGCCGTTTTGGGGGCCGTCCTCAGAAAAAAGTGTGCAATTTCCTGCATTCACTCGCACACACAGATTAATACGAGCATCACATGCTCAGGATAATACTCTTGATTCCTTTTTTCACTTTGTCTTGAGACCAGCTGACCTCACCCTTTCCTACCTCAGGCAGAAAAGGGAGGTTTTGTGGTTATGTATGCACCATTGCAGGTCCCACCCCATCAGCCACCCTCCAAACTCCCAACTCTCCGAGGCAGAAATTTACGCATGACAAAATCAATGTCTCGCTCTGAAAGTGAGAGGAAGAACTGAGTAAAGATACGAAAGTGGAAAATTGATGTTTTACACTAATCAGAATTAGAACCCGTGCTGATTTGACCCCAACATCTGCAGAGTTTTATTGGGTTTTGGCCCAAAGTCCAGACCTAAATCCAATTAAGAATGTGTGGCAAGATTCGAAAATAGTTATGCTATATTTACAAGAAATGATGCAATTGAATATTTGCAAGGGGAAAACATAATTTGATCAAAAATATTAACATTTTTGTTTTTTAAAGCAGTTTGATTGCAGGCTTTGTGGAATGTCTGTTTTGAAATTTGTAGATAAAACAGTCAAAATGTCTTTTCTATCTCATGCTTTCTCTCCCAGACTCCTCAGACAAAATGCTCAGTTTTCATTAATCTTCATCAAAGACAAAGAAAGCAGCAACATAAAAATGCAAGGCTAAATTTTAGTGTCATTCAAGTCAGCCTATCATCAACAATCCCTTTCTAAATCAAATCTGTTTAATGTAGTGATTCAATGAATGAGCATTTCTTGCCAAATAAATGAAACAAACAGGTACTGAGGCTTGATATTCCTCTCCACTGTGACAAGTGGACTTATTGAAAATGACAACAGCAATTCATACAGACATGTTACAGAGTATTAATGCCATTGGTATTTTACAGTGAGGGAAATAAAAACACAAGCTTTGACTGGAGTAAGCACTGGAAAGACAAGGACACATTAAGTTTAATACATAAATAAATGCTGTGGCACTTCAGTATTTCACTTACGGGTAAGTAAAATAAACATTTCCTGATTTAGTAAAGTAAATTACTGTTTAATGCAGCCACTAATGTTATTCACAACCTTTTTGTTGTTTTCATACAATAGTCAAAGCTAAACCAACACTTGCTAAATTTAGTTTTACTGATATACTGTGTATATATATATGTTTGTAATTGGAAATAGTTCCAACTATAGGGGAGTTTGCTCTCTATAAGCAAAGGAAACATGTTATAGCCTTGTTTCAGCCATCTGGCAAGCAGTGTGCATCATGATGGCGAGTTAAGGCATGTAAACCCTGAGGAAATTCCAAACACTTTTTCCTGATATTTCAATCACCGTATTTTCCGAACTATAGAACACACCTGATTATAAGCCGCACCCAGCACATTTGTAAAGAAAAAAAATGTACATACATAAGCCGCACCTGTCTATAAGCCGCGTGTGCCTACATACAGACGGTACACAGAAAGAGTTTTCAAAGTTTTAATAATATACCTTAGCTTTTCTTTCCAAACAGAACCTGTGACGCGGCAGTAACACAGCAGCAACATGGTAGCACAGCACTAACAGGACTGGTTAAAAAAAACATACCGGTGAGAGCCGTCTTCATCTTCCTCCTGAGCACTGAGACGTGTTACGTTACATTAAA
>CAEFZY010077872.1:0-52484 GCA_903066815.1 Brachyrhaphis roseni
AAAAAAACATACCGGTGAGAGCCGTCTTCATCTTCCTCCTGAGCACTGAGACGTGTTACGTTACATTAAACTTGCGTCTTCCTCTACACATATATTCCACCTGTTTCACTCTTACCTTTTCTGCTCGAGCGCCCCTGGTGGCCATTAGAAAATATATATATATATATATATATATGCATAAATAAGCCGCATCTTTGTATAAGCCGCAGGATTGAAAGCGTGTGACAAAAGTCGCGGCTTATAATCCGGAAATTACGGTAAAATACAGCCGAGTAATGAAGTACAGATTTCCTCTTTGGAATTTCAACCAAAAAAAACCAAAAAAACAACTTTTTAATTGATAAGCTGACAGAGGCGCAAAACGATGCTAATGCTAGTTCTACACTTTTTCATCGTTCTTGGTCAACCTCGTCGGCTGCAAATACCCAAACTGAGCGACTTGAATAAGAAACGCAACTAAAATCACATGTGGACACGTGTTATGAAAGTTTGATTACGTTCAGACAGACGTAGACGAAAAACACGAGAAGCACAAATTGACATAGGAAAGGACTTATCAGTTGCCTTTTGTGATGTCACCAGTGACACATGGAAGCATGATGGTGGTGGGGTAGATTTTCTTTACACAGAATAATTATGAATCCATGAATTAAAAAAAAACCACCTGACCTTTATATATGGTTCTCTAGGTGGAAAACTACACATAAAGTGAGCTTAAATGATTTGACAGAAAATTCTGGCGAGTAGCTTTAAATTATATTTACATCTGTGAAGTTCTGCTCTGTGTGCAACCCTTGTATAAATATGGCTTTATATTACTATGAGAAAAACATGTGCATTCTGAATCACTTCTTTTATTGTAACAACAATGATTAAAAGGAACATCCAGCTTGACTTGATCTGTAGGTTCGGTTAGATTTTTCTTCTTTTTCTTCAGTGTGTATGTCAAACATCTGTCTCCATGTGGCGGCTGATGCGTTCTTGACGGGGCCAGATGTGCTGCAGCAGCTTCCCTCTGCGCGATTCAAACTCAACTCAGACCTCCACGACACCGCAGACGTGTCGCGGTGTCGAGGACTGGATTTGTCGCTGCGTATCTGTTGCTGGAGGTCATCTGAGGGCGGGGAAATGCCAAACAGAGCTGGAAGGAGACACAGCGAGGACATTCACTTTAAATGAAGCCCCAGCAGTAAGCCAGACGGTCCCTTTGCCTCGGCTGCTTTGCTGTTTCAGGAATTTGTAAAGCAATTGTCATACGATTTCCCGTCTCAAAAGAAAATGGAAACTCTGTAATCTCTCGGAGGAGTTCATGACTGAATCGATCCACATGGTTCCATAAATCCTTCTTGCCGCTCCGTTCCTTGGTGTCCTCGAGGTGGCTGGGCCGAGGAGCGATGCAACACGGGCAGGCAGGCGCACCTCCGATTGAAAACACGTGGCGATAAAAACCTCATTGAGATATCTGAGGAATGTCCGGAAATATCGTTTCGACACGGGCCAAAACAAAGCTTTTGGTTTCGCTGGTTTCAATTTTTGCTCTTTCTAAAGTAGTTTTTCTTTCTGTCTTAAGCATAAATTTGGGATTGGGTATATAAAGTGAAAACTAAATTTACATTAACAATACCGTAACAATCATTTTCATCATGTAAAAGTGGGAATTCGTTTGAATTCATTCCCTCTGTTGGAGTTTCTTCTAAAGCCTGGAATTTCTTCCCATTCCTCTTTGCAGAATAGCTCATTAAAATAGTTGAAATAGATCCTTGTTGCAGATTTTCTGTTGGATTTAGGTCTTCGCTTGGCTGCTATAACACAAAAATAGTTTGACCTGAAGCGTTCCAAAATAGCTCTGGCTGCGTGTTTAGAGTCATTGTTCTGCTGGAAGGCAAGGCGACCCTCGACCTCAGTTGGAAGTCTTTTGCAGACCTGGCCCGAGGCATTGTGTTCGAGCTCGATCTGATCCGACTGACTTCAGTTGTAGGCCCAACCCAGCAGTGTAACTTCCGTGTTTCTAGCTTTAGCTTAGCGTCTCCCAGCTTCATTTTGTTGCTTGTTGTAGCTGCAAGTGAGTCAGGTGCAAATCATGTGTAATGTGTGATTGATAGGAGCGGAGACACATGTGTTACTGCAGTGCGATGCGCTCGTTTCAGTCTGATGAGCTTCTGCACCCAACTAACCCTCATCAAGGTTTGTTTGATCGAGAAGTTAAACCATCTATTCCTCTACTTGGACTGTAATTAGTAGATTAACACAACTTTATATCATGCATTCTCGTTTGGCTTTCTTTGTCCTAGGTGTGGAGCCCGACCCGAACCTGGCCTGAATTTCTGTTCGGGTTCAGATCAGGACATAAATCTAAACTAAATCGCTTTCTTCTTTATTAGGTTGTTTGCACTTTAATTTATCTCGAGGTATTAAAGTTAAGAGGCCTGAATACTTATGCAACACTGTCTATTGTAGAAAACAATTAAAGCTATGCATCATTCAAATTCAGAAGAAGTTTTATTTATATAGCACTTTTTCAGCATCAAGGCAGTTCAAAAAGAAATTTTTGATCCCAAAAAGAAATTTTTCCTTTCACTTCACGACTATCCGCTACTTTATGCTGGTCTATCACACAAAATCCCACTGAAATACGTTGACCGTTGTGGTTGCAATGGTCAATGCAAAATGAAAAAAATGTGAAAAGTTTAAGGTGTATAAATTGTTTGCAAGGCGCTCGATGTGACTTTCAGACTTCTTTTAGCCAGCAGGGGGCAGCTTATTAAACTTAAGAGCTCAAAACTACACAGAAACACCAAACTTCTTGCTTATTTTACTACTTTGATATACTAATGTCAAACATATACGCGTTGTATTTCCTCTGCCAGTGTAATATTCACATTTTCTCTGAATAAGACAGTCCGGCATGTTTGGTCAGTCAATAACTGTAATTCCTGAACTTCCATTCCTTCCATGCCTTATTCAAAACAGAGCCTTGTGTTTCATGTTCCGGTCACTCAATAAATTATCTTCACAGACGTCTTGGCTAAGCTGCCGGGTTGATGTTGTAAGTCCGACCTGTTACTTGTTAGCCGTTTGTTGCCCTGCTTTGCTTCACAGTCGCCGTCTCTCTTCAGATCTACCTGACTCCGCTGACCGAAGTGTGACGGGGGGGGAAAGATGAATGACCAGCAACATCACGGGCCGCTCGGCTGACTCTGTGTGAAAGATGCGTTGGCCTGACATGTGGGTCTTTCCTCCTGTCCGATCCGCCGGTCTTTGATGTGAGAACCAGAGCTCCCGTTACCGCTGGAGGAAACTTGTCAGATCGTCTTCGCTCTCACTTCAGCTCCACAGATGTCTTCTCTTTCTGCTTTGGAAGATGATTTGTGGTCAAGTCTGGGCATGAGCAGCGAGTTCAAAGCAACTAGACGGCGTAGTGGAACCGGGTCTGCTAAAAGCGAGGTTCTGGAGGCGCGGAGGATATAACCAGACTGCAGTCACAGATTTTTCTGTGCATGTTGAGAAATGAAATAAAACACTTTTTTGTTTGTGGTTGTAAATGGCAAGACACTTTAGCACATGAAAACAATGATGCACCGTAGAAACTGTTTGTTGTCTTCTACTGTTCTTTAAAGTTAGGAGTGAACAGATTGGGTCGATAAAACAAAATTTTCTTGGGCACATTTGCACGTTTGGTCAATGAAAAACAGCGCCATCCCCAGTGTAAAGAAAATATAGCTTCTCACTAACCATTCGCAGATTCACTTGGTCGTGAATTTCTAACTCCAAAATTCACAGATCCGCTGATGGTCTTTTTCTCATGGAAAATATATAAAATATTTGAAAGAAAAAGCGATTTTGGAAGCTGAAATACCCAGCCGCAATGCTACTTGACACGCTATGGGCAATCCAGTTGCCCTTGGATTTGCTACTTTTCTTGATGCCAATCTAAGGCACCAAGTTATTGCCTGCACCCTCAAGAGTGGCAATAAGAAAGACTGTAAATGTCAGCTTCTGCCATAGTGCTAAGACTGTTAACCCTGTTCGCATTAACAGATATTAAGGCATATTTGATGTTGGGAGTATTAAATGGACAGCTATATGTCTTTTTAGAGGGTTTCTCCACTAGTGTCTGTGGATTTAAAGTATTTGTGACTGTGGGTCCACTGTACATTCTGGTGGCTGTTGGTGCTGAAGTTGGTATCTGATTTGAAGCTTTTGATTTGGTCCACTAGCAGTTTCCCACATGGTTAAAGTGGCTCAAGTCCCAGGATGTCAGCAGGCAGCACTTAAAAAAAACACTGCCAGTATGTTTCCTGTTGCTTGCTTGTATATGCAGTCAATGGGAGGTGGATGCAGTGTTACAACGTGGCATGCTAACGAAGCTAACGTTGATTCCAGATCTCTATTCACCAGTAAATAAAGGACCATTTCACTCCTTTTTTTTTTTTTTTAAGCAGTTTTAGGTTGCTGTTAATTGTTTCACCCTGGTTGTCATTATTTTTCAAAGCAGTTTGGATGTTTTGACACTAGGATTATCGTCGTCGTAAGCTTCAACAAAATCTGGAAGCGTTAAAAGCTTGCCGTTTGACCAAAGAGAGCGTATAAATAGCTTGATTATCGTGCTGGTTACAATAGGCTCTTGTTTATTTTATTTGCCCGAAACAATAAATCTCTGTTTTTAGTGCGAGTGCAAGAAGCGATTGTTAATGGAGATGAAAGGAGAGGTAAATCTCCAGCGTTGGCATTGTAAACTTTGCATCCAGCGCAAAAAAAAAACAACAAAAAAACAGAAAGTTGGCCGGCATCAATAGGATTAACTGAGCGGGCTCAGTGACCAGCCAGTGTTTTTTGTTTTTTTGGAGCAACTGCATATTTGTGATGTGTTAAGACATTTTAGTTAGAGCGTGCGGCTTTTAAATGGCCCATTAACCTCTTCTCATACATCCAACATAACCACAGCATTACAAAGAGGCACCAGGGTTTAATAGAAACGGGTCACAGGAGAACTTTTACTAGTTCGAGTTTACAGACTTTCTCGTTTCAAAACGGTTTTTGAACTGCAGTAGCCAGGCTTTCTCTCAGGCTGACAGGACAGTCTTCCTTTTCGAGCTTTCTGTTGCGCGTTGATCAGCTCCTCTGCCTCTCTTCCTGTTCGCGTCGGCCCCCTTTTTCTCCATCTTCATATGGAACTCGTTTGTGAGTCAGACGCTGCAGAGCTGACGGCAGTGTTGGCCGAATGTGCTCCTTGCTGCCGTAAGCAGTCCTGGGATACTTTTCTCCCACCAGCCGGAGAAAGGAAAAGCATTAGTCAGATATGAAGCCATCTGCTAAACCAGTCAATTAACAAATCAGGCCGTCCCATGTTTACACAGGGCCGAAGGGGGAGGATGTAAGGGGATCTGTGTGTGTTGTGGGTCAGGGTTTGGTTAACAGCGACTTCAACCAGACGGGGTTTCAGTCCCTGCAAAGGTTACAGACGGAAAAGTTTGTAAAATTGTAAAAGCAGAAAGTATTTGCAATATTTTACTATCCAGGTTCAGGTAAAGTTTGTGTAAAGATAAAGAATACGTACTTTGCGCTCTGTTTTTCAAAGTGACTCAAGGTATTGTTCTCTAACATACTTAGCTATTGTGAAAGTATCGTGTTCTTGTTTTTGCGGAAAATTGAAGGGAAAAATCTTTAGTGGCACAACAGCAATAAAACCCATATAGGAAACCCTGAGCAAATTCAGACCAGCTTTTTATTATCTGTGGTAATGCACATTAGGTCTTTGAGACCCTAATCTTTGACAACTTCGTCCAGATAGATGAAATAACTTTAAAAGGAAAATTTTCAATTTTGAGCTTAACTATATTGGTTTGAAATTTAAACTGCTGATTAATATTACAACTAATTAAGGCTTACATAGATAGAAAAATGGACGAATTAAAGGGGCAGTATTGTGTAAAATCAACTTTTTTGAGCTGTATATGGTGTAATAATATTATTCCCTCATCAAAAATATACCTGGAGATTTACCTTGATTCTTTCATGCATGTTTGAGGAAATCCCTTCATCTCCATGGCAACCGTTCAGCTGTACAAAACATCTTCGAGATGCAGCTCCTCCTCAGAGCTGCGGTTTCTAATCTTCATCGTTTCCGCCTCACAATGCACCTCTGCCCCCATTCAGCTCCTCCAGACTAGCCAGCAGCAATTAGCAAACACCTGATGGAACTGTACGTCTGCTGAGCTCAACATACGAGCTTCTTCTCTGTGCAACGCTGGTAAAAAACGTTGTTAAAGGGTCAATAGAGGAGCCATGTTGTGATGACTTCCTGAAGGCAGAGTTTGAGAAAGAGCAGCTTTAAAGAGACAGAGGCTCAATTTCAAAAGTAATATTTATATTTCATTTTGTTTAACTCATGTTTGATACATACAGCGTTTTTAAGACAACTGAAGGCAACAGTAAATCGATTGTGCTATAAAATGGCACTGTGAGTGGAAAAGATGCTTTATGTACAATTTATTATTATTTACCAACTATTTTAGTACCAAAAGAACAGTTTGATTTTTATCCACAACTGTGTTTGGTGGGGTAATCTTAAAGAGCACTCTTAAAAAGAAAGTGTGAACTCCTTTGTCAGTGGAGCTGGTGGTAAGATGTTCGCCTCGGTCGACGAGGGAGAAGGTGAGAGAAACTGAGACTGAAAGCGAAAAGGAAAGCGAGCCCTTCTGGTGCTCCGCCGCTTTGTTTTTTTAACCCAGATTCTCTGCTGAAATATGGCCACCATGTGGACCCTCTCAAGTCGCAAAGCTCCAGCTGCAGGCTCGGCCAATCAGATGCGGCTCGGCTGTCCTGGAGGAGGGACGTGGGGAGGGTCCCGCAGTCGGAGCGGGAGGGGACGGTTTTAAAGAGTGTGTGCACGGGAGGAGAGTCATTGCAGAGGAGCAACATCTCATGGAGAACTGGAGCAGACCGATGGAGACAGGTCGGACTGTTACCTGGATTTTCGCTCTCGTTTTCCTGTGCCGAGTTCTTCATTTAACTGAGATAGCTCTCCAGGTTTCTAGGAGATTTTGTGAGACTTCTTGGCTGATGTGACATAGTAGAAAGTTGAAGCCTTTAATTTAAACTGCAGTGAATGTTGAGCAGATGTGCAGAAAAGTTGGGACAGATTCGCTTCGTCAGGGTGGAAAATTGGACCTGTGATGTCATTACTACCATGCAAGTCTGTAATTTTTCTTAAATAATATCAGGACCACGGCTTCTATGTGGGCCACAGTTAGACATGACAACTGTGTTTCCTTTGCAAGAGAACGACTTTGTCATTGTTGCTAAGTTTTGAGACTCTGTAGATTTTCCTCGACGTGATTTCACCAGACGTCGCTGCTGCCGGTCTAATGCCCTCAGTGACCGGCAGCTTCCTGCTGGGGCCTCTCATTCAAACACATCCTTGCAGATTAGAAACACTCCTTTTGTTTTATGTCGTTGCTGTCCTTGCGTGGTACAAAGGAATCGGTGTGAAGGCGAACAAATCTAGTCATTTGTTGCGCCCCTGGATGAGTTTTAGTGGTGGACGTTTGAGCTCCCCTGATGGATTGACTCCCTCTTAACTCTTCCTCCAGCTCTAAACAAACACTCACCATGGTGACGCGTGACTCCAGTCCTGACAAGTCCATAGATATGCAGATTGCTTCCTGTCGGTGGTGCTGTGGAAAGGCGCTTCCTGCTGTGTTGTCGCAGTGAAAAGAGAGCAACTCTGTGGGCTCTGAACAGGAGTTTTGCTCCTAGAGGCTTTAAACGGGTTCAGAGTGAAATGATCCAGAACCAGGAGTACCCTCTGCTTTCCCTGGTCCTGCTTGGTTGTACATATTAAGGTATAATTGGTGTTTGAACTATTAAAAGAAGCGATTATAGGCATAAATTTGTGAGGTTTCGCAAATTTGAGCAGTTCTCAGGCAATTGTGGTTCCTAATCCATTGAATATTGGGGTCCACTGGAAATATCTCAGGGAGGCCTTAAGTATCTTGCGATTTCCTCAATTTCCTTGTCTTGTGTCCAATTGCTTTTTCAAACTTGACCCCTTGATTCCTCTACCTTTGCATGTTTGAAACTTTTAGTTTGAAGTAAGCAATGAAGTAGTTCTTGGACTTTCTCATCCCACCAAGAGTCGACTAAGAAAGACTCATCATCCCATTGGTTGGCAACAGTTACTTAAGTCTTTGAAGAAAAGTTTTGAGTCGTTCAATTTGAGTTCACAATAGAAAAATGTTGTTAGAGTGACAAATAGGAATAATTTAGAAGCGCTGGGTCTGTCTTTAGGCACAAAATCTATCAAATCTGAAAGACTGAGCTGGCTTTTAGGGCTAAAAGAGCATTTTCAATCTTTTTCTTTTTAAGTGTTAGGACACTCCTAGAGTTAAATTTGTATAAAAATCTGACCGAGAATACTCTAGACTCGTTATTGAAAAGAATGTTTGTAGTTTGTGGAGAAAAAAACCCTACAAATGTTTCCCAAAGCTTCGCTAAAGTCTTGCATTTTCATGACTTCTGTATTATGGAAAGCCTACTCTTGTGAATTGGGTGTATTGTAACCCTGCTGCTCTTTACATTACTACCAAATATAAAGTTGTGAATTTTGTACCAACTTCAGCTTCATTAGTAAGATAAGATGTTTTACCACATTACTGCACAATTGTCTTGTCTATCAGCTCTTGATTTTTTTGTCTGTGCTGTAAAATATATTACCACAATACCATTTTAAAACCAGCTAAAAGAAACTTCACTATCATTTTTTTCAGATGAAATCATATTCAATGCAGATAAACAACAATCTTTCAACCTGGCTTTTTTACAATGAGAACTTTAGTCATATTTTGATATTGCAAGATCGTCTCGTTTCATAGGTCAGCTAAGCAAAAATAGTGAAAATATATTTTATTCTGAATTTTTTTTGACATACCATAACATAATCCAGTACAAGCTCAGATGTCTTTGAAAGGTAAGAAAATTTTCACAAAAGCTATAGCGTTAACTACCGTCACATTTAATGTCAACAGGGTAAAATATAATTAGATTAATATTCAAGCAAGCAAATTTATGACTTCAGGAATATCTGAAAAATAATAGGACCTCTCACAGGTACCAATCAAATTTAAGCAAGCAAACTTTAGTAAAAATGTGGTTTTTCACCACTGGCACTGACTGATACACATTACTGAAAATTTTTTTTCACAAATCCTCAAAAACACATGATCATGTTTTGCTCATTGAGCCGTCTGATTGGTTTGGCTTTACTATGAAAGTTGAGCCTTTTCCTTAAACTCACTCCATGCTGAGTCACGTTAAGGATGTGACTCAGTACTTTCTGAAATGTCAACTCTAAGGTCTTTGAAAGCTATTGAAGACTTTTATTCTCCTTGACAACAATGGTGTAGAAATCCATCTCTGTGAAACCTGATGGAGATTTGGTAGTTCTCTACTCTCTATGAGAAATTAAGAGTTGAGATGACATCACATCTTCAATTTGTGATCTGATTATTTGATTAGTGGAGCTGGCAACGGTTCAGGGGTCTGCTGACATTAGTTCAAAGGAAAAGTGACTAACTAAATTAAATGTCATGTTACTTTGTTAATCCCCAAATGAAATTAGCTAACATGATTACTCTATTTTGTTGTTTCATTATCAAAGTGCTTAATTTTTGTGGGACAGACTGTAAACAGTCATATGTAGACACATTTTTTAATCTTCTGCCATCCTTCAACAATACTGTATACATTGCTGTATCATCAGCGTAACGCATCACACGCTAGCTGTGTAGCATCGTCCTTGTTGCAGCTCTAATACAGTTCAACATCTCACAAAATCATTGCACGCCTTTTATCATTCTGATCATTAAAATTCATCAATTAACCACAACAGACCACACTTTTGTCCTGCCTGGAAACCCCTGATTGTGTTCTGGTTCTGGGTCCATCTCGGGTTTCCTGCGAGCAGTTGCCTTCGAGCTTTGGGGGGGGGCACATGTGTCAGATGTTGAGAGTCCTTTAAGTAGTGGCGGTCATGGGGATTAGAGTGGGAGGTCAGTGGGGTAGTAGTTGCTGCAGTCTGGGGGTTTTAAACTCCTCTTTGGATGTAAACTGAACCTCGAATAATCCTCCGTCTCCCCCCCTGGTTACTCAGAGTATTAGGGACATCATAAATCCAAGTCGAGCCCCACTTAGATGGACCTCTCTATCTTGGGAAACTTGGGTTCAGATCCGTCTGTCTGGGAGCTGTTGGGAGACGTCTGGGCACATGTTGCCACAAATACCAGGCACATTAATGGAACTAGACTAGTTTTACATCTTCTAATCCCCTTTCGAGACGAACCTTCGAGAAGCAAGGAATTGTGCCTCTTGCTGGCACGCGATTCAACCACATTGCAGCTAGGCGAAGGTCAAAGGTTAAATCTCCAGGTCGTGCACGCTTCATATTCCCCCAGCTGGTTTGGATTCTTTTAGCTCCGGTGTGTTTTTCAACTATATTCCTGTCAGTGAGGAATTAGTCTTCGCAACGGGCTGGCGAATGTTTGACCCCGACCCCTTTGGACGGCCCGTTTGTCTCACGTCAGACCGCTCCTCTTGTCAAAACACTGCCGAGACATCAGCTGTACGAGTGCGAGAGGTGGAGCGTAGTCTTTGAAGGAGTTCTGCCTTCGTTCCCGGAGCTTTTCATGGTGAGGCAACGAGAACACTTGTGATTCATGGAGTTAACTTTAGTCCAACTCCAGTGGAGTCGGCTGTCTGCGCCCGATCTTATGAGCTCATCTGTTTTACACAATCCAAACATATACAGTGCTAGTTTGTGCAAACACACCCCCACACACACACCACCCAGCATAAGACCACAGATCTGGGTCACTTTGTCTGCTGGAAAAAAAAAAAAAAAGAAAGAAGGCTGGTGTTGATATCGCCACAGGATGACGTAGGTCAGAGCGTGTACTCGCATGTGTGCGTGTGCACAAATCTCTTAAAAAAACACGCACACACACACACTTGAGATGTGACCACAAAGGGACCAGCATTCCTCCCATCCCTTGCTGGGAGGGATCACCGGGGACCGAGGGATGGAAACCTCTCAGTGCGGCCGGCACACGTGTCAACAGCGGTCCCCTGCTCTCTCTGCTGCCCTGCCAAACTCCGGTCGGAGAATGACTAACAGACTCCCAAGAGGCAGCAGGGAAACCGAGGCGGGGAGGGGAAAAAAAAGTTGATTCAAAGAGGAGAAACAGCTTTGAGATTTGGCCCAGAGCTGTATTTATAACATGAGCACAAAGGCTTGTATAAGCACCTTTTAATCTTCTCTGGCATCCCTGCTGCTCTTTTAATGTGCGCTCAGCTTTCGTTTGTTAATGCCTCTCATAGATAAAATCTCATACTTTTGTTAACTCACTGAACGTTCGCTTGTTTTGTCTTCAGAGGCCTTTTGGGGATTCTTCTTGGGGTTTGGATGAACGAGGAGGTCCTTTATTCTCTTCCAATTAACCGGAATCTGTCGTTTCAATCACTCCACTGAAAAGAGCTGTTTTACAGCCTAATAAATCAAGCTAAGCTGCTTAATCTATGAAATTTTATACAAATTGTCGACTTAAGGAAAATAACTCCAGGGAAAGCTTATGTTACAGTTGGAACAGCATGAGAAGCTCAAATTTGGAAAGAAATCCAGTTGAAAAAGTTGTTGCTTTGTCAGGAATTGCCGTGTTTCACTAAACGGTTGCCAAAGATGAGAGCTTTTGCAATCTTTTTGGGAATGTGCGTGAAGCAGCATTTACTAGAAACTTCCCAAATATAAAGCCGCCACAGGTCCTCTCGGATAACGCGCCGTTCCCATTACAGCGATAGAGTTACTAATCAGATTAGTTTCATCGCCTCTTCAGAAAGAACGCAGCCCACAATCTAATCAGTACACTTTGTTTAAATAGGAACGGTAATGACAAGTATGAAGCTTCGGCCAGACACTGTGTGGTTAAAAACTTCTGTTGAACACTAATTTAGCTGCCATGACACATGCTTCCATTTTTAGCTGAAAACCCTACAAAACAACTCTTACGTCTACAATGCCAGCTTTGTCCTAAATAAGATAATTGTTACAATGGTGAGTAATAAAACTATGTTCAATACAAATATGACTTGTATGACCTGAAGGTTAATGCAGGATAAAGAGACAAAAGGAAGGAGCAATCCTCAAAGGAAGCATTTGAAAGAAGTAGTCATGCATCCGTGAAATTTCAGCTTTAACCGCACGGTTAAAGCTGAAATTACAAGTACACCTGTATGCAGATGACGTACTTTACTGCTGATTCGATCACTTGACTGGTGGAGATGTCGTGAAATCAGAAGTTTGTCGGTTTGAATCCTGCTTCCTTCACAAGTCGATGTGACTTTGGTCAAAGCGCTTTAGCCTAAAGTCGCCTGCTGTTCTGCGTTTCGGTGTGGATAATATGCATTTGTGTATATAAGTGGGTGAATGTGTCTGCAGTGTGATGGGAAAGTCACATGATAGTTATCAGCTCTGAAGGCAAGAGGAGATGCAACGCTGTGCTGGTAAAGTGGACCCAGTAAAGTGTTTGTTGAACAGCGAACCGTCTCGGTCATATCTGCTGTGGTCAGATGAAGGGTAAATAAAGTCAATAAAAATGTCACTTCCTGACTCTAGTGCCCCCTGATTCAGCAGAGTCGATGCACTGAGGTTATCAGCAGTCACTTGACAGCCGGACGGCCATTATCCTATCATCCGTTGGCTGACCTCAGGTCAGCTGTGTGGGCTGCCAGATGAGAGGCCCCGAGCTTGTTTTTCTCTCAGTCTGCATCCGCTCGTCGTGCCGACGTTTCCCCGTCTATTTTAACCTCCCCATCTCCTTCTCCACAGTGTGCGCACACAAAAGCACAGTCAGACACGCACATAAATTTTCTCCTTTTCATTTTTACAACTTCAGCCGACGATCCGCAGGGAGTAGGAAGCAGCCTGAGTGGCCCGATCACAAATCCTTTAACATAAACAAAGTGAAAAGAGAGAAGGCCCTTTTGAAACGAACTCATCTTTCCACAACTCATTAGACCCCCTCTCTCTCACCCCTCCCTTCAAGATCTACACCAGCAGCCTCCCTTCCTCCTCTCTCTGCTCCTCCCGCGCACTTTTCCTCAACCTCCACACGTCTTTTCCGATCATCAAAGCGTGAAGCCGTATCGAGTCCCGGGCTCCCTCAGTACGCGGCACAAAAGCTTGCCGCTCATCTTTGAGCTTCTCGCATATGTGCAATTACATTTTATGCATGCAATTAAAGCGCTCACTCTTGTTCTTGACTCCCTGTGTGTGTGTTTTGGTTTTCTTTCTATCTCTTAGGTGTGTCTGAAGTGACGCCAGCGGGCTGGCTGAGGCAAAACGACTTCAATACAATGTAGACACCAAACACCGGTCAGCAGAAGAGTCTGAAGACCACGCTGACAGAAGGAGGGTTGGCCCAGAGGAGGACGGAGCCACAGCTGTTCTGAAACAACTCCGGCGGGAGATAAGAAGAGTGAAACAACTCGCCAGGGGACAAGAGGGACGCCGCGGACTGTGAATCATTGATGTGAACCTTTGCGTGTCCTTCCTGCAAAGGGTTTGCCTCCGGAGAAGGAATCGTAACCTCGGCTTGGCGGCGCTCACGAGACAAGTAGCCCAGGCACGTTTCTCGCCTCTCAGCGCCCGTCGGTAAGCCTGAGCGGCCGTCAGCCATGTGCCATGTCATTGTCACCTGCCGCTCCATGCTGTGGACTCTGCTGAGCATCGTGGCGGCCTTCAGCGAGCTCATCGCCTTCATGAGCACCGACTGGCTGGTGGGGTTCCCCCGCACGCACGACTCCGTCTACCCCCACCTCGCCACGGCGGCCGGCGAGGCCTACAGACCGACTCTGGGGATCTACGGGCGCTGCATCAAGCTGGCCCACATGCAGCGGGGGATCCTGTGCGGACCGTACGCCGTTCACTTCGGGGAGATCGCCAGCGGGTTCTGGCAGGCCACCTCCATCTTTCTGGCCGCGGGGATCCTGCTGCTGTGTGCCGTGGCATTCATCTCCATCTTCACCATGTGCTTCCAGAGCATCATGAAGAAGAGCATCTTCAACGTGTGCGGACTGTTGCAAGGAATCGCAGGTGAGAGGATCTTTTTTTTTTTTTTTTTTGATCTGAACACGTTTCACTGCCTGTTCAGTCCTTTTTTTTATTTTACAAATATTTAATCAGCCTGCAGTCTCTGATTTTTCTCTCTGGATTGCCCTATACTTGTCTCTGTCTGTCTTCCCATTAAATGTAACACGATGTGTTAGCATGACTGTTTTCT
The DNA here is from genome assembly GCA_903066815.1 of Brachyrhaphis roseni. NCBI lineage: Eukaryota > Metazoa > Chordata > Actinopteri > Cyprinodontiformes > Poeciliidae > Brachyrhaphis > Brachyrhaphis roseni. Next base: position 14,331 of record CAEFZY010077872.1, read on the forward strand.
GCTTGTAGGCCAAAAAGTTCACTTTTGACATCATCTGATCAAAACACCTTCTGTCACATGTTCGCTGTGACCCTCAAAGGCAAATTGAATTCTTCTGTATTTCTTTCCACCATGACTTTCTCCTTGGAATTTTATGAAGAATAGAAAAAGCAGTTTTTAAGGAAGTATCGATAAACTGTCAACAGATGCTCCCACCAGAGCTGTGGATCTCTGCAGCTCCTCCAGGGTTACCACAGCTCCCTTGGCTACTTCTCATATTAATCAGCTTCTCTTATTGAATAAAACTTGGGGGGGAGGGGATTGTTCAATAAGCAATCTCAAGAATAGTTTTCTGGGTTTTTAAGCATCATTAATTGTGACATTGATGAAATTTATCATGATAACTGAAACGATACAATAAATCCCAACCACAAAGCTAATAAGACAAAATGTGAAAACTTGACAGGGTGTAAAATCTGAAGCAGTATGACTGTGATCCAACCACAGAATCAGTGCACATCCCCCAGCTTGTCGCCAGACGTTTTCAGCACAAAACTCCATAGCAACCAGCTTTTTTTTTTACATGTTTTTCAGCATTCGCCTTAGTCAGCATTCGATTGTCCAAGAACCAATTCCAGCCCAGGTGCGCGTGCTCCAATATACGTCGTTTCTTCTTGACTTCAGTTCGGTTTGACTCAGATATAAATAGAGCCGCCTCGGTTCACCCGAGCCGTATTGTTTCTCTTCATTCCTGTGGCCTCCGGCGTTCATCGAGGTAAATGAGAAGCTCTGCTCAAAGCTAAATACTTCATTACTGGCTCCACAACTCCCACTGCTGGAATTATGGTGTTTTGATTCTACTGGAGCCGTCCTGGGGCAGGGAGGTGGGGTAACTTTGTCATGCGCAGGAAATGAAAAGGCGAGGGAGACGCTCCTTCGTCACCTGGGGCGACCGTCGCCCCAAATGTCTACCCGGTCAGCTGGGGCCCTTTCAGACAAGACGCACACACGCGTATCTGTTTGTATGCGCGTTCTGCGGCTGAGGAAGAGCTCGGGCCACTTTGACACGACGAGGTGAATTATAGAGCGGAGGAGGCCTTGAGGTCATGCTTAAAGGAGCGGTCTCTCTCTTCACCCCCACCGGTGATTATGGCTGTCCTCCCCCGCTGTTGTTTACCTGGTGCGGGGCCAAAGAGAAAAGCTGGGCGAGTGGTGAAGGACATTCTGTAAACCCGGCCCTCAGGATCCACCAAAACCCAACCAACCGGTCCAAAACAAATAGCCGTAATAAAAGTGAGCTTAAAATAACTTAATATAGGTGGAGGTTTTATTGCGCGCCTTGCTAAATTATGTAATACAATTCAATATTTTTTCACTACTTGTCATATTCCTGATACAAATTTCAATGTATTTTGACGTCTTGCCTCAAATTCTCAAGTGGACTTTGACTTGGCCATAGTCGCAGAAAAGTATAAGAAAATGTGAGACACATATTACGTTTTTCAAAAGAAAAATGTACTAACTGCCAAGCATGGCGGAGGTACCGTCATCCTGTGGTGCTACATCCAAATTCTTTATCCTAACCTCAAAAAGATAACGCAGCTCCAACTTAAAAAAAAAAAAAAATAATTAACTTGACAAGTTTAAAAAAATATATAAACTGAATCTGTAATGATCCCCACCAATTCTGACAATAAGAGCAGGCAAACACCCCACCAGAATTATGACGAAGTTACAAAAGTAATGTGTGCTAACAGAATATCTAACCAAATACTAGTGCTGGTGTTAGAAACTATTTGTGTAATGCGTGGACTACAGAGCGTCCACAGTAACATCGGTTTTCTTGTTTTTAGACCTTTTTTGTTGTACGTCCTCTAAACGATCATTAAAAGCTGAACATTTCTGGCTTTTACGTCCGTGATGTCGACTTAACCAGGTCTGTCAATTTCCCTGCCTCCGAGTTTTGAACTAAAATTGAAACAATCAATTTTAGTGGTGGATAAGTTCAATATGTCTTTATTGGCCGGAGCGATGAATTCGACTAGAAAAGTGTGAAAAGATTCACAGCCTCTACTTTGAGAAGTTGCTGTTTGTAAGAGACGAGTCGGTAAAGTCGGGTAAAGGCCTCTGTGAAACTCAGCAGGTGCGAAAGTAAAATCATCTCAGACTCGTCGCTTGAACAGCAGTGACAACAAATCCTCTCTGACTTTCTTTACAAAATCTGTGCAGACAACATGCGGCTCAGTCAGGATGAGGATGTGAAGGTGGAAACGAGGCAAAGGGAGCTTCAAACTCCGAGTTTCCCTCACTTCCCTGCAACTGAGCTCTGATCACTTTTCCTTTTCCCTCATTTCACTTGAGTGGGTTGAAACCGGAGCCGGCCTGCTGCCTGTCGTGTCACTATAAATGTTTCTTTTGATTCGTTCTTCCTCCAGCATCAATCATTCATTAGTGCGTTTCAGTCTTAAACTCAGTTCATTCTGTGAAGAGTTTGGCAGGTGATAATCACTCCGGCTGATATCTACCGGAGAGACTACATCCCACGTCGACTTTCTTTTGCTAATGATTATTTCCAGAAAGTGTACCGTCGCCGCGGTAATGAGAAAACTGGAACCAGACGACAGATGTTTGGGAAAACGATTGACCTCAGATGGGAAGATTGCGATGCAGCTGCCAGAGATGGTCGCGTCATGGCGCTGGAGCGACTCCCAGTCCCGTTGGCCTCATCTCCACATTACCCCGATGTCACCCGGAGCCCTGTGACACGCGTCCCCAACGCCGCCACGTCTCGCAAACCGTTAAGCGACTGCAAAGGCTTGGGTGGTTTTAATACTAGGGGAATGACTCGAGCAGACTTCTGCAGAGGGTCAGTCGGCCAAGCCTTGCATCCCGGCGGCGTGCATTTTAAGGGCCCCCAAAAGGCTTGTTATGCAGCAGCTAGACTACCTATAAGTGAATTTATTTCCACTTTTACTGAAATGCCTGCCTCACCGGAGCAGGAAAAGGATTAGAGACGAGACGCCAAACAAACTCAGCTGTAAAACTGTCTCTGATTCCTGTGTGTTTTGCTGCCGTGTGCCTTTATTAGCCACAATAAAGTCTCTTCTGGCCTTGAGTCGCAGGCCCTGTTGCAGGTTTAGCTACAGAGCTTGACAAAACTCCAGACTGGAAGCGAAAGGAACGCAACACCCTCCAGCAGGAGTTTAGGGCTGTGTTTATGGAGTTACTGTCACCGACGGAAGAAATCCCACTTCATATAAAGCAGAGAAGCAGACACGTCAGCTCTGACTAATAGGAAGACAGCACAGCCAGACCTTTAAGAGCATTTCCTGGATATCTGTGTTTACACCGCAGGTGTGGTACAATGAAGATAAAACTGGGCCTGACAGACCCAGATAAGGACGTTATTATTGCCATGGCGATGACTCATGAGCATTGAGTGAAAATACTTACACTCATGTTTTCCTGAGAGGATAAAATTCATCTTTTATTAGGGAATATTTCATTTGCTTATAGGTGAAGTATGTAGCTTTTTAAAAAAGATGTTTTAAATAAAAGTTAAAACTGTCTCAATATTGTGACAGTTTAGTATGAGACGGATAATTTGTGAAAAGATCTCCTCAGTTATTATTGAAGAAATGCAGCGCTCCCGACCAAAAGCAACCAATCAGAGCCAGGGGGCGGGTCTTAACACTGTCAGCCAACCTCATGTGTTTTTACCCCCTTACTGCTTCAATTCATTTACAATTTACAGAATTATCAACAATCGATGTTGTTTCTGTTCAGTAGATTGTTCATTCGAGTATCGCACACACAATAGATTAGTATGCAGAATGGAGAAAATCATGTTCTGGCTTAAATCTGATCAGGAGTTGGTGGGAACACAATCCGCGGTATGTGTTGAATATTACACAACCGGCATTAATGGAATATAAATAAACGCTTTCGCCCTATTAAGTACTCTACCAGGGTTTAATGCCCAGCAGCATCAATAGCGACTCGCAGTTCGTAATACACAATCCTTTTCTTTCTGGTTTGTGTATGGGTGTTATTTTTGAGGCTGAACAACTGGAACTGGCATAAACTTGATGCCAGTTCTTCTACACTTTGGTGCAAAACCATAAAAAGTCATAACATCCCTTTCTAAATATTGACTACCAGCCTCCAGCCCCATTCCAGACTTCCTATTTATTCCCCGAACGAAAGAAAATTGGCATTGAGGGAAAAGATCGGCCGCTATCAGAGATGAACTGACAGTCTGGAAGCAATGCAGACAAGAACCAGTGCAAAGGGTTACTGAGGCTAGATGAGGGCGGAGCTCAGTAGGATATTAGGTTAGAGAGTCCAGTTTTAAGGTGGAGGAGGTGGCGGGGGCTGGGAATGACTGCATGTATTTGTCTGTGTGTGTGTGTGTGTGTGTGTGGGTGTGTGTGTGTGGGTGTGTGTGTGTGTGTGTGTGTGGTGGGGCTGTCAGTGGAGGGGTGGGGTGGTGTTGGGAATTAAAACCATGCCTTCAATCCATCACCAGGCCTGGCCTGGACGTCGGGGCAGCAGTGCAGCAACATGTGGAAAGAATTTATGACCTAGTTTTCATTTCCTTGTTTAATGTGATATTGGGTGCTTGAAGAGAGAGGAGAAAGAAAGGAAGCGAGGAGAGAGCAAGAGGGATTAAGAGAGACAGCGTTTTTACCTCCTCGTTTTACAGAAGCAAAATAAGACAGAGGGGGGAGGAAGAGCTGAAATCCTCATTTCCTGTACGCCTCATTGGGTCTCTATAACTGCATTAGCGTGAATGTCTTCCCCTTGAGCTTCCATTGGCGGCAGACTCCTCGTCTGACCCATCTAAAGGGAAGCCGGAAACCTCGTGACTTCAAATCGAATTCAAATTCTGTTGGATCTGTAACTTGTTGGTGTTCTGGGGGAAAAGCGGCTTTGGCGACTTCCACTGAGACGCGGGACACGGTGCGGTTGGGTCGGCTACCTCTTCCTGTTGTTCTCCGCTTTCCTTTGACAGGACTGCGTGTGAAGATTCAAGGGGTGGGCTGCTCTTTCCTGTCATACTCCAGGGTCTTGCTGCAATTATGTTCGGTCGCATTTTTTGGCGGGAAATCAGGAAATCGTTCCCTGCGACCTTTTTGTTTTTTAAGTGTCGTAATGGGAGTTCGACGGGAAATGTTTTTGCTTTTCACAGATATTTTTGTCCGCAGTACCTTGGAAACCCCTCACTAGGACTTTATGCGACATTAACACATGGAAATGAAATACAGCTAGAGGCTAATGTTGAAGCCCAGCTAAAAGCCTATTAAGCTAGGGTGACCATATTTTCATTTGGGAAAACCAGGACACCTTGGGAGGGGGGGGGGTTCTGAAAAGGAGGACACTTTCCTTTCACATCTCCCCAGCAGTGAATATAATTTGCTCTTGGAAGGCTGAATATTAAATTTCCAAACAGAAAAATCTATAAGAATTTCAGCCAATGTCAAATTTGGAAAGTCAAGGAAAGTCAGCCCCCGAGCTAAATGTCCCACATGGCAGCAACGTGTTAGCAAGTTGATGTAGTAAATAAACCAGTGCTATCTGTCTGTATTCCTACCATAAAACAGAGGCATAATCAGTGTGTAGCTAATAGTAGTTAGCTCGTTTGCTAACCTCTGCAAACCCCAACTGGTTTTCTGCTGCTAGAAGTCGGTGAACTCCAGTTTTGTTTAAAACTGAACATAACATTACATTAATGTCTGATTCCACAACATGTATTCTGCTGTCATTTCTTATGTGGTTCAGTTATTCTGAGGAGAAAACAGACGTCCCATGTTTCTCGTTAAAGCAGTGGACACTTTAAAGTTTAGCAAGCATCTTAAGCACATTTTCTACAATTGATTTATTGATTTATTAGTCAAATATCTGCCAGCAGATCTGGTCAGGTGCCATTCTTAGTCCAAGCAGCAGTTACTTTGTTACCCTGTTAGCTGATGTTAGCTATTGTGGATCGTTAGCGGCCTTATGCACATGCCTAGGAACATGCTAACATGCTAAACCAGCCAACCAAACAAACAAAAATCAATGAAATATAACAAGGCCACATGTTTGAATTCATACGACATAAAATCATTATTTTAGTGTTCCTGATCCATGTATCTTCTTTAATGCATCTTCTCGCCTCTACACATTGTTTTCCATTATAGTATCTTAAAAGAATGCATACTTGAACTAGAACCTGGCATGAAAATCTGCAGTGAATATTTCTAATATGAGCTGTATAGACTTAAAATGTAAAGATCCTTCTCTGGTTCTTAACTTGACTTTATAGCCAAACTACTAACTCTCAGATCAGCATATCTGAGCTGTAAATCACACTTAGATATTTTCCCCTCCTCCCATTCTTCACCATGTAAAACCAAAGTCCATAAATAAATCTTACAGAAAGTCAGTTTGGCATCACGTGTTGCTATGTGTTTTGTGCAATAACCACAATCCTCTCTGTGACGGCATATTATGTATGCAGCTAAATTAGGGACATAAAATTTGTTAAAAAAATATATATATATAAATATTTGAAGCTGAAAAAAAAAATTGAGACAGAAAAAATTTTTGAAACTGGAAAGTGGATTTGAAAACTTTTAACTGAAAAAAAGTTTTGAGACTGAAAAAACTTTTGAAACAAAAAAAATTAAACTGAAAAAAGATTTCAGAGTTTCAAAAGTAAAAAAAGAATGTAATCTTTAAAACTCAGAAGTGTCCTTGTTTTTTCTAGAAAATTCCTGAGCTTAATCTCAAAATCTTGTTTTTCATTGGAAATTTACTCTTTTTTTTTTTTTTTTTTCTCTATCTACGATTACCCCAATTCGCCGTTGTTCTGGTGGGCTGCTGCTTAGGCTGCGTTTAATCACCAAACCCTCCAAGCTAACCACCCGATCCGCTCGTCTTCCCACAGGTCTGTTCCTGATCCTGGGTCTGATGTTGTACCCTGCTGGCTGGGGTTCCGACAAAGTTCAGCTGTACTGCGGCCATGACGCCGCCCCGTACCGCGCCGGCCTCTGCTCCATGGGCTGGGCCTTCTACACCGCCATGGGGGGCACCGTTCTCACCTTCATCTGCGCCGTCTTCTCGGCTCAGGCCGAGATCGCCACGTCCAGCGACAAAGTCCAGGAGGAGATCGAGGAGGGCAAGAGCCTGATCTGCCTCCTGTGAGGGTCGGAGGAGCCGCGGCGTTGTTTACCACTAAAAACCGACTCTTTGTTTCGTCTCTGTCTCTGCGTCGATGTGGGAGAAATCTGCAAGTGCCAAGTTTTATTTTTGTTTAGTTTTCGTTTTTTTTCTTTGCCGTCTTTGTCCCTGTGACACCAGGAGGTGCTGTTGTTTGTTATTGTATTCATGTCGTGGCTCTGCTGTCGCCACACGTTTCTGTAAATAAATGTGATTGTATGTATTTTGTACATAGCTATGATTGCAGAATGATGGTCGGCTAGATCTTGGCTGGCCCGATGACATCACTCTTGCCACTCTTAAAAAAAAATAAAGAAAGAAATTGTAACCTGGTGATTTTGTCACCAAATCGTATGACGACGTATTAGAGCCGCTGTAGGTAGGGGGGGAAAAAAGAGCAAATTTCTGCAAAACATCCCAGAAATTTTCTAGAAAATAAATAAATAAATAAACTTTTGTAACTTTTCTTTATTAAACTCAAAATTCCTGAGTTTTTTCATGGAAATATTTCCAAGTTTTTTGGACTGGCGCTACTTTTTTAAAGTTTTTTTTGTTCATCTACAATGGCTCTAATGCACCGTCGTAATGTCGCGTTCTTTTTGTTTTAACTGTGTGCCACAAGTGAGTATGAACTCATCAAGGGAACCACTACTCAGTCAGAATAAGCAGCCTTTAGCTCAGAGTGGATGTCCTTTTCGAGCTTCCAGAATGTACTATTTGAACGATTCGTGTTTTTGTAGACCGCTGAAATGTATTGTTGGGAAGGATTCACTCGGGACTGCAGGAGGACGGTCCGACGGACGCTCTGTGAAGAAGGTTCGAGGAAATGAAGTATTGCTGTTGTTAGTACTGTCTGGTTTCAGGGAGTGTGTGTGTGCGTGTGCGTGTGTGTGCCAAGTCGAGGATAGTGTCGTATCTGTTCTGATTTTTGTTTCTGCCAAACCAATAAAGAGAAGGGAAAATGACGATGTCTGCAGTGGGTGTTTATCTGGTGGTGTGAGGGAGGAGACGCAGCGGCCGGCTCAGCGCTCAGACCTCGGTTTGGCCTCGGAGGTGGGTGATCAGTTTTTCCACTGATGCAGAACTGAACTGTATGTCTGCGTTTCTGAGGATAACGCCACACTCCGTAGTCCGGCATGTCCAATAGCGGCGTTTGGATCGATTCTGGAAATGTCAATACTCGAAATGTATGCAAAATGAACACTACGCTGTCCTTTGACACTCCATCCCCTGGTGAAACATGGTGGTGGCAGTATGAGAATGAGGGAGTGCTTTTCTTCAACAGGGACAGAAAACTAAATATGTCTGCCATGAAGAAGGACTTTGACCGTTGGCATCAAAAATTGTTGAGTTTAACGTCTCCTTTTCTCATTCACTTTAAGGTTATGATACAACAGCAGCAGATCTTTAGTGTATTAAACACTAAATGCAAAATGAGCCCATGATATTAGCATGATCATACACAGAAAACGGACCGCCCCCAAAACTTAGAGCCCTGGGTTACTGCCCCTGTAAGCCCGTTCTAAAGTCTAGCCCAGGCTGCGTTGCTGTTTTTGGTTTCAATCTTAAGACATCTTTCAGATCTGTTCTAAACCCGTCCTGCCCTGCTTCTTGTCTTTTCTGTGAATGAACACACAAAACAGAGGCAGCATCTTTCCCCAGATGTTCCTCCATCTACGCGGCCGGCAGCAAAGCTGTTGGCACGACCCCCGCAGCCCCCTTTTCCTCGCCGCAAGCTCAGCTCAAACGGCGTCTGATGGCTTCCAGATTGGACACTTGATGAACCGTCCAATCTGACGACCGCTGCAGAGACTCAGGTCCAATTAGCTGCCAGACGCTTTGGGTTGATTTGCAATTTCAGAAAGCGAGGATGAAAGGAGCCAGAGCCTCTGACGCTTAGCTCCTTCTCACACCTTGACGGGGAAGATTTGGACTCACGGCCACACACTGGAGGAATGAATGATTTAAAAACGACTGAACTCAGTTTCTTGGGTAATTATGTCTTGAAGTTGCATTTTAGTTACAAATTTCCCCAACATGTAAATGTTTTTTATGTGTGAATACAGTGTCACACCATGATCATGAACAAAGCTGCAGTGTTTTAGAAAATCTGTATGAATTGGTCATACAGATAAGTACACAATCCATATTTTTTTAATATTTAGTATAAAATATCTTAATCAACTTACTTGTAATATTAAAGCAAAAACATATAGTAGAGAAACTTATTCCCAGGTATCTACCACGAAATATAAGAAATGCATACATTTAGTATATGATGTCAAATGCAAATAATTCCACACCAGCACACATTTAAAGGGGAAGTATTATGTATTTTCTAGGCACATAGCGCACAAACAAGCCAATATGTTACCATTGGTTGTTAGATAAATGCTGCACATATCAAATACGATTCAAAAGAAATTTGACTTCGACATTTAATGCCCTGAAATTGGGTCTCTGTTTCTTTAAGAAGCTCCTCCTCTTTCTGAAACTCCGCCTCCATGACGTCATCACAACATGGCTCCTCTATTAACGCTTCAACGTTTTTACCAGCGTTGCACTGAGACGTAGCTCCTATAATGAGTTCAGTTCCAAACCACTAAACCACCATGTTAGATTTCTTTTAATAATTTCTGATTTTCTATAAATGAGAACATTTCTAATTTCTAAATTTCCAATTACAAATTTTTTTGGGGGGGTTTTCTTGTTTGGTTTGAGAAGATCTAAAAACCAGATTTTGGACCAGACAGTGTGAATGTTACCTCTGTGACCTCTGACCTGCAGCTTCAGCAGATCTCTCCATTAGCCGTTGCTTAGCAGGAGAAATGAAGTCCCATGAACCGCACGTTATTCTGTTGCAAAAATAATTGGTTTTCACGTTTAACTTTTTAATGTTGAACGCGCATAAAATGTGTTATTGGTCAGTTTTTGGATGATACTGGTAGGTATAGATTAAGTAGGTACAAAAATAAAGAAAAATTAAATCTGTGATTTAAATACTGAACTTCCTTATTTTAACCCAACAACATCTTTTCCACTAACATTTGTCAATATAGCTACAATAAATCATCACTTTAATAATATGTAAGTATGTTATGAAGGTTTATTATAGTGATAGATGAATTAAGCCTACGTTGAAACACTTCCAGCAGCCGTTCAGCTGCATTCGCCATATAAAACAGTCCAAATGATAAATATATCTATTTATATTTATCTTTATATATATATCATAAAATTACTGTTTCATTGTTTAATTATTCTAAAATTATATAAGGGATAAACTGACTTGTTCTTAGAAAAAGTTCAAACACTACAAAATTTCAACCTCTATTAAAATTCATGTTAATATATATATATATATATGTACTGAAGTAAAACATGAAAAATCTAAATTAAACTTCTAAACATAAATGTAAAAAAAGCAAACAATATAAAAAGTCACGATTTGTTGTTCCAAAAATAAAATCCCGTAGTTTCCGGTTCTTTCAGGTCAGGCTAGACTCCTGTGTCCAGTGCAGCTTTGCAGGACTTCAAATTACATACAGTACAACAAGAACAGATGGAGAGAGAGATGAGAAAAGGTGAAGATAATGATGCATATGAAAATCTTTCACATATATCATGGTGTTCCGTGTGCTGACTGTTCTCAATCCCTTCATAATAAATCGGGTGTCAAATCAGACATTGGTGGAAAACTGCTGACCCCCTGTGGTAGTTAGCTGATACTACAGGTCCACTTCTTATTTGTTTTTGCGTTTTACAGAGGCAGGCTACATTAGGTCGATGTGGCTGCAAGAAGAAACAATGGAACTCATACAGAAGGAGAATTTTATTCATTAGAACAATAACTATACAAAACTCAACCTCAAACTACTCAACACACGACTGAAGGTAAAACCAGTGTGCATTTTAAAATGACACCAAACCATCTGAGAGCTTACAAAATATACATACAGTCCTTCTTCCCCCTCTACAGTCATCAGAAATGGCTTAGAGATAAATTAAGTTCCAGTGTATATATCAAACCACGCTGACTGTAAGGAATAACCTGAAGCCACTGTGCATCTACATTAACACACTGCATAAAAGTTAAGCACTTCTATCAGTTTTACATTATTGATCAAATAAAAACAAATCAGTAGGTACCATGCAGAAATACCCTTCTTTCATGAATGATCTCCCGTTGCTTCGTAACATCATTGATGGGAGACAGACAGTAAATAAAGACTTTTTTTTTGCTTTTTTTTATACATCTTCCTTCAAAGGCTTATGCGGCTGTTATACTTCATAACACAAACTGTGATCGAGGAGACATTCAAGCAACGGAAAAGCACCGTGGGGCTCGTAATATCTCTAGAAAAATAGATATTCAAATGTTTTTTTCTGTCAGAAGATAAAATGCACCGACAATGCTTGATAACTGATGTCTCCATCGGAGTCTGAACTGTACTTCCAAATTTAAAGTGCCATGTTCTTTGGATTGCACAATGGAAAGAGGATGCCGAATGATACAAGCAAAAAAACATGTCAGGAAAAAAAATAAAGAATAAATAGTTAATTCTTTCAAGGTCTGTTTCTGTTGCAGAATTGGAGAAAAGTTTCAAAGCAAATGACATCAAATAGAAGTTAAATATTTCAAACTTGTTTTTTTTAAACATACAAAAGAAGAGAGAAAACAGTAAGGGGAAAGGATAGGATGGACAGGTGATAGGCTCCCTCCACCCCCTGGATGAACAAGTCATGATTTGATGGGATACTTGTGGTTTGCTGATTAATCAACACTGCCATCTAGAGGTCAACGTTTCTATTACATCTGCTGTTAACATTAAATTTCCTCAAAAATGCAACACAGACTTGATTGGAGAGTTTAAGATTTTGAGTGAGTGACGTTAAGACTTTCATAATTTGCATTAAAGTTTGGAGAGAAAAAAAGCAAGGATGACAAAATACAAGGTTATGACCTAGAATGCACGGCATCCATCTTTTAAAAATACACAGTCCCTCCACTAGGGGTCCCTGGTCTTAAGTTACGCACCTTTTTCATTTTAGCATAGATTAAAAGTACCAGAAGACATTTTTGCATTTTCTTTTCACCCAATAATAAACTCATTAATATCAAGTAATTTGAACGAGAGGTCAAAGTATTCCGAAGTGGTTAATGGAGGGAAAAAAACGTCCTGAAGATCTCAGAGACAGCGAGAGAGTCGGAAGTATCTGTCCCTGATCCTACAGGCAACAGCAAACATCCAAAAAGGCACACAAGCATTTATTAACTTGGCCACACACACACACACAAACGAACCCACACAGAGGAAGTTGAGCACGATGGTTAAGTTGTTAAGAGGAGGTTCCAGAGTGCGCAACACGGCTGGGTCCAGGAACATTCCAGGTGATTGTTTCTCACCAAGGCTGAGATTGTTGCTGAATGTCAGATCAAAGGCCGCTTGTTCACCTCCTCGGTTCCCGTCTGACAGCTGGAGGGAGGCTCAATAAGAGAGCGGGAGGGGACTGAGCTCTTCACGTTGATTAGACTTCCTCTTTGAATGCTCCTTGCGCAGCCGTGGAGGCGGCGTTGGCAGCTGCCGTCCGAACCGTCTTGTTGGACATGACGCCAGTGGCAAACTCCTGCTGGGCCTTCTCGAAGCTGGCGCCAGTGGTACGGTAGAGCGCGTGGATCTGAAAAACAACCAGGGTTAACTTGATCGCTACGTTCACAAAGGTTTGACGAACCGGTTAGAGGCTTACCTTCTTGAACATAATGAGGGACAGAACAGCCAGGGAGGTGAAGAGAGCTGCAATGAGGATCATTAGGATGCCCACTGGGATGCTTTTGTTCAGGCCAGTCAAAGCCGAGATCCAACCGCTAAGATGGAGGAACAGCACGACAGAACATTAATAACTCTACAGACGCATGGTGACATTTCTTTCACCACTCATTCTGGAACCAAAAAACATGCCATTTCCTGCACTAAATACTCATGCTTATCTTTACACTTTGCCACAAAGTGTAAAGATAAACTGAAGGAAATGACACAAAAACATTTGAAGACACTGAGCACAACTTCCTTCTTCATGAAATTTAAACAGAAATGGAGTGGTGTCAGATTTTAGCGATTGTAGGATCTATTTTGTCATTGGCAATAGATCACAAGCCCATTTACAAAGTAGATGTACACAATCTTATGTCTAATCTGTCTGGATTTTGAACAGCAATTTTCAAGTTTTACCACAAATTCTCTGATTTCCATCAAAACATAAATCTGCTACCACATGATGAAAAAAAAAAAACCTCCCCTTTTTGTGCATTTCTTGCGATACAGAAACTTTTAGTCATAATCCTACTATACAAGTGAAACACATTCTGCTGAAAACACAAAATGTTTGACCTCATCGTCTCACCTCGCACCCCAGCCAGTAATCCCAATACTCTGGAGGACGTAGACGCCAAACTGACAGATGTACACAAAGAAGAAGACAAAAAATCTGAAAGAGCTGTCGCTCCTGCAGGAAGAACAACAAAGAGAAAAATATGAGTGAGACAGAGGAAACATCGCCTGTACCGTTTGTCTTTCCTTCCAGATCTGTTTACCTGAATGCTCCGTAAAGCGGTCTGTACCAACAGACGAAAGAACAAGGCGTGAAGAGCAGCACCCAGAGGATGGACAAGCCAAAGTCCACTCCGCGTGATGCGTCCACGCAGAACCAGGCCAGGCAGCCCAACAGGTTGGCCAGCAACGTCCCAGCATGAACTGAAAGCAGGATAGGAGGATGAAGGAGCGTTTACTGAAACGGGGACTGTAAGAGTTTAGGGATGCAAACAATTAATTGAGTTGCAATTAACTATCAATTAATGGCTTGTTAGATCAGAATGAATTCCAGTCGATTAACTGATAATGTCCGCTTAGACCACAAGTGTCAAACTCCAGTCCTGGAGGACCATTGCCCTGCAATGTTTAGAGCTGCCTCTGCTGCACCACCTGAATAGAATAATTCAGGTCCAGTGTAAAGACACTGGAATAAAATGTGGCACATCTAAAAACTGCAGGACTGGAGTTTGACCCACTGGCTTAGACCTTCTTTTAATGTTGTAGTTTGGCCTCCATCCAGGAGAGGGCGCTGCTGGTCATTCTTAAGTGGAGCCAGTGGATACAGGAATAAAGATGGTGGAGTCGTAGCTTAATGGGTAAGAGAAGCGGTCTGAACAGAGTTCTGTGTGGGGTGCAAAAGGCATTTTATACTGTTCTAATTTAAAATATGAACATTCGCCAAGTTTTTAAAGTTATGACTTTTAATAGCGCTCATTCACCTGACCTGCATGACGGTGCAGAGTCAACTTCTCATTCAGAAATTACTGCTGTGCTACGAAAACATGGTGCCAACAAGCAAGGTCGATTCTGAGGTCGACCTTGCTTGTCGACCTCAGAATCGACAAGCAAGTCGATTCTGACCTTCACTCCTTGAAGGTTTAGAAAAGCTAAACCTTCAAGGAGTGAAGGTTTAGCTTTTCTTCCAGATGGTACTTCTGAATGATCAGCTCTCTGTTCATGGGGAATTAAAAGCTTCATAGATTCTATTCTTCTTTTCATCTTTTATTTCTCTACAGCAGAACAAAATAAATCCCTGTATTGTTAGTTTAATCATGTGAGAAAACTACAATTTTCTGTTTATTCAGTGGGTATTTCAAACAGCTCACAAAATAATGTTAAAATTTGACGTCTTAAAAAAATAAGAAAAATACATTAAAAAAGCTTATTTTGAAAAATTAAGCCCTTCATGTTATGAAAATACTGTCGGCCCTCTTTGTACAAGAGAAAACAGGAGTTTAAAGAAATGGCTGCTTATCAAATTATCATTAATTGAACAATATGACCAATCAACTTTAGATTAATTCATAAATCAATAATCCCCAGTGGGCAGAAGAAAATATTTCAACATGCTGGTTTGGGAAACAAAACAGGTGCATTTAATTTTTCATTAGCATTTACTCTATGAGTCCTAATGGGCGTCACTACTAAAAGCACAGAGTTTGTCTGACTCTGGGATTTCATATCCCAGTGTGGAATATAACACAAGGCTGCTGGTGAACAGACTCAAGAGAGAGTCCTGTTTTAATGCTCCTCAATTTTTGTTTTGTTAAAAAACCTCCAGTTTGCTGGCTTAACGAAGCATTTTACTGAATACTAATCTGACTTGTTCTCTTTTAGGTCTGGATGTAGACTAGAGCAACCTTTAAGGAATCATCTGACCCATTTCTTTCATCGGACCACATGATCACACAACACGTGTTTGTCATGTGAAGACTGAATTCCACACCAAGTCCTTCATCTTCAAGTTTACACTCACACACCAGCTGCAAGATCTCAGCTTTTATTGAGGGGTGACGAGAGCCGCTTGGACTAAACAACTGAGACTCTGTTTAACTTAAATAACCCCCAGTGAACACAGTGCCTTGCAAACAGTATTCAGACCCCTGGACTTCTTTTGTTCTCGTTTCTTTCATCTTACAAGCACAATCTTACATGTATTTTATTGGAGCAGTTTGTATGGGGGGCGATTAGCGGCAGGCTTAGAAGACAAAAAGTTTTTCATTTTGAGAAAAAGGTCATAATATTGTGAGTAAAAAGTTATTTGACAATGAATTCATAATTATACAAGAATAAAGTAGATAGACTACAGTGAAGTCAATACTAAATAAAATATGAGAATAAAATCAACATTACCAGAAAAAAACAGAATAAGGTTGTATATTAGGTGGATAAAGCAGTAATTTGGTTGGAATTCCACCATGAAAAACAGTCAAAACATGGAAATGTGGAGCATAATGCTGAGTTACACTTTAAAGTAACTAATGCGTCTTCTTCCAGAACATGAGGATGACATTAGTATCAGCACCAAGACATGAAATGATCATTTCAAAGAAAGATGGTTATGTCAGATGTTGATAACTATTAAAAATCTGCTCTCATTAAAACTACTTTTTCTCATAATTTTAATATTTACTTCTGGTAATATTGAGTCTTTATTCTACTCATTTGAGTTTAATCTGGTAATTGGAAAAAAAATATCTCAATCAGGCTCTAACTGTGTAGTGAAGGCAAACATTTTACATGGTTTTTAAAATTCATTCATTCATTAAAATTCAAACTTTCTGAGTCAGGACTTTGTAGAAACTCCTTTTACTGGGATTATATCTGTTTGCTCTTTACAAAATAGCTCAAGCACAGTAAAACTGCTAGATTGTTTCTGAACATCAATTCTTAAATCTTGCCACCAATCCTCAATTAGACTTAGGTCTATTTCAGTTATCGATTAATCTATCGATTATTCAGCCGATTAATTAAATTTTAAAAAATTGGCACATTCTGCATGTACTTTTAAGTTTTTTTTAAATACAATATTATTAATACATGCGAATGTGAACAGGATGAAGCTAAACCTACCCCACTGGAGAAGTTTTGGGTAGCATATATTTACAGGCAAAGGTTTTTTTATTATCATAAATGCAAAACTGTGTGTGTTTTTGCACAGTTTATGCTTAAACTGCTCTGAGTGTGCTGTCCTTTCAGCAATTTGCCCTTTTTTAGAGTATCTGTACTCCAATTAACAATTAATTGGTTACTAAATAAGCTGCCGATTATTTCAATAACTGATTCATCACGACTAATCCGATTAATCATTTCAGCTTTAATGTGAAAAAGAGTTGTTAAGGGTTTGTAAATCCTAAAAGGTGAGAAGCTACTCACACATCCAGAGGTAGTACATGATTTTGACCGTCTTCTGGAAGTCGACAGGAATATCCACGGTGATGTCATGGTAGAAACACGGCCCCACCGGGAACTTCTCCGGGAGAGGAGGCCAGTTGTTTTTCCTGCCTGGATCAATCAGCATACAGTTAATTAAAAGCTCAAAATGTAACAAAAACAGTTACAAAGTAAATAAGGATCTGACAATCGTTTCATTCTCAATGTGATCATATAAGTCAGGGGGTTTCCAAACTTTTCTATGTCATGGCTCCCCAAACAGCCAAAGCCACAAAAAATGCTTCAACATATGTCAACATCAACTTTAAGAATGTTTTTTTCTCTCACTTTTATTCACTATTTAATAATTAATGCTTTCATTTAGCATAAAAGCTGCCCCATACCTTCTGATTTTACTTGGCCAAGAGTTTTGTGATGGAATATTTTAATGTAATATTATGTCTTTAATGATCGGTTGTTCACATGAGAGTATATTACCTGATAATAAAGATTTTCACCACAATCCCCTTTTTTGATTATACAAATTAAAATTTTGCTGTAACTCATATTAATTCAAAACACTTCAGTGTCGTTGTAGATGGTGATGCCTGTGGGCAGGAAAGATCTCCTGTAGCAGTCTGTATTACAGCAAATTTGAAGAAGCTTCTGACCATACACATTCTGTTTTTATAAGATCATGTGTGATGTTTTATATTAATCACTTTAAATTTTATTTCATCCCCACAGTTCTTGCTGGACGGTCCCTTCTGTTGTTTTGTCAGAAACTTTTCCATTTCCAGCGTGCTATGCTACGCTACGCTACGCTAGCTACGCTAGCTACGCTACGCTAGCTACGCTAGTTTGAGGAGCAAAGCAGCTTGATAAATTTGACTGGTCGCCAATCAGAACAATGAGCAAGAAAAAAATTTATTTATTATTTAATCATTTGTACTTTAATTTAATAGTCATTCAATAATTATTGAGAAATAGATTAATTTTAAAAATTATAGTTAGGATGAAAAGAATGTATAAGATTCTTTTTCTTCCTTTTTTCCTTATCTTCCCTCCAACTTTCTGTGATGCCCTCCGCCATTTTGAAGAGCACTGACCTAAGTTATACCAAGTTGTCAAAAAAAACTTATTGTTGCTAAAGAAAGAACATCTGTGTAGAAAATAAATGTTTTGCAAAGATATTTTTATAGAATTACAGAACACCACACTCTTCTCCTCTGTCACTCTGACCTCCTGACGCGCTGAGGGACTGCATCTCCCTCTCCCGTCGGTCCAGCTCCGCTGCCTTCCGTTCCAGCTCCTCCTGCCTCCGCAGAAGCTCAGAAGCTGCTCCTGACGACTCCTGCAAGCCCAATCCAGAAGGAATCCATCAACACGCCGGAAGACATTTTGGGTTCTTCTGCTTTTGATTGTGTTTCTCTGTTGCTACTCCTGCAGATTAGACCTAAATTCTCTCTTTACAAACGTTGCCTCCTGCAGCACTGAGATGCCTCCGGCCAAAAGAGGTTTGGGAATTTTATTCTATGAAGTGCATAGAAGTGGCTCAGTGATGCTGGGGGCTGTTTGGCTTCCTCACACTGGAAATCTGCGGCAAAACTACAGAACCCCCCCCAAAACATACAGTTTTTTTTTTTTTTATTATACCTGCGCCTGAGGTTGTGAGTAGGCTGGAGGCTCCTCTGAGGCCCTCATGATGGCAGGCTGTGTGGTGGCCCCGGGTCCTGCACTCCTGGGAGCCATACCTGCAGGGCTCTGCACAAGAACCAAAAGAGGAAACAGCCATTTAAGTTGTTTTTTTTTGTGTGTGTGAGATCACCACTGTCTCACACTGTCTGACAATGAGGTGACATGGAAAATGCTCTCCAAAAAAAAAAAAAAAATAATAAAAACATCATTTAAAAAAGATTAAATAAAAGGTAATGCTGTGTGGTGTGGAGGATACCAGTCGTAGCAGTTAAGGGAGGAGAAATCTGAACCTGTTTGTGTCCCTGTTTTTAAAATGTAAAGTCAGTCTCTGATTTATGACATCTCAACTAAGGCTCAGTGTATTTTCTTGAATTTGTTTTTAGATAAAGTTTTCCAATAGGACAGTAAAAATCTGACAACACTGCATTGAAATACTTGGCGAACCATTTTGCTCCAGGGAATCGCTGAAATGACTAATTCTGATTAAATATTTCACAGAATGTATCAACACAAAACATTTGAAAAAATGCATTTTATAAGAATACATTCAGCATTACAGTTTTGTTTTTGCTTTTTTTCTCTATTTTTCAGCTGTAGTGACACGTGGATGATTTTAGCAAAAATCACAAATCTCCAAATGAAGAGAGTAGCTATTTGTTCTTCCAGCAAATGGTCTTTTTTTAGAGACTGTTTCTCTAGTTAATGATTAATCAGTTACTAAATTAGTTGACCAGTATTTCAATTATCGATTAATCACGATTAATCATTTCAGCCCTAACAGAGTCAACATTTCTGAAGAAATAATCTAAATTTTAAACCTGCTTGTGATGTGCCTTGATAAGAGAAGATGACAAGTGAGGCTACAGGTTTTAATTTGGAACAAGTGAGCATCAGGGATCAATTCAGAGAAAAAAATATATATTTATCAGTATATGCAAATCTATGAGTGTTCAAAGACTCACTGGTTTGGCATCTGTGAAGGGGTTGTACTCCTCTAGCCCTGCAGTGGCCGTCTGTCTTGCTTGTGTCACCGATGGATCCTGAAACAAAAACAATTGGCTTCATGTGGCAGTGCTTTCAAATATATCACAAGATTTGGATTTTGAAAAGTAACATGAGAGAGGGGTATGACAGCTCTCTTTGTTCAAACAAAACTAGCCTATAATTCAATATGGGCAAAGAAAAGACAATCTCAATAATTTTCACAAGACAAAATAAAAATAGTCGACTTTTTGAATTCGAATAGGAGGGCAAATCCTTTTGACCGCTTCCGACAAATAAACAGAAGAGCACCATCTGGCACGTTTCTCACAAGAATTCAGCTAATTATTGAATTGCAAAACTACCATAACTCTCAATTGCTAAGAAATGTCAGCTGTGTCCTGAGTAAAATTTTAAAAAACAAAAATATGGATAATTTAGGGCAGGGCGAAAAACTGAGTTCATCAATTAATCAAAATTTTGGTTTTTGAAGATTAAAATTTTTGGAAAATCGCGATTTGGCAGAACATCTTCTTTGACAAGAGTGTTTTACAGCTTCTATTTGGACTTTATGTAAACTCTATGACGGTATATTAGATTTCTTGATTTTTTTTATAACATTATTATTATTACACAAATACCTTTGTAAAATTAGAAAAATGATGTAATTTTAGGAGACATCCCAACACAAAAAAATAACAAAAAATTTAAATGAAGAATGTTGAGGTTCTTTTTCAAGTTATACTTATGTATAGGTTTTACAGTTAATACTAAATAGAAATATTGAATCTTTAAACACATTAGCATTGAATTATTATCAGTAGCAGAACTTTGAAACGATTCAGCAAACGACTGAATCTATTTTGAAGAACAAACAACACGAACTAAGGAGCTCCTGATAACGGAGGGGGGTTTCTCCCTCAAAAATATTTTTTTTTTCCTCATAAATTTAACTTTTTTAATTGGTGAAATTGAGTCGTTTGGCCGCGGCGGAGGTTTCGGGTCCCCAAAACATAAACAAACAACAACAAAAAAATCAATTAAAACCGGAAATGATTTGACAAAATAAAAAACTTTATTTTCAAACCACATCGCACAGCCCTAGTATACATGTATTTGCATTAAAATCTTCGTCCCCGCACGCAACAGTTGAAGATATATCGTCACCGTCCTGTTTCATAATTGGCTTACCATGAGCTGCCGGTCAGCCTCGCGCTAGTGTCATTCAAATGGCTGCTGGAGACAAACATCCAATCTGCGTTATTCCTGAATAAGTCCCGGTGATGTCCTCTTATTGGCTCTCCCTGACTCTTAAATGTCTCGCAGCAGCTCTTCCGCATGAAAACGAGGCGTCACCGGAGCGCTGTCGTTAATTTTTCAGTGTACACTGCGTTTAAATTTTAATGCTGTCCTACTGCCTGTCTCCACGCAGCCAATGCAAATGAACTGTGTTGTTTTTTGTTTTTTTTCCCTTTCTTTTGCAACATAAAAAGATCATCTGGCACGCTCTGCCTGCTTCATGCCTCCATCATGGAGACTGTTTTTTAATGTAAAAGTGCGTAAAAATGTCTACCATATCCTGGATCCGAGCAAGCCGCAGAGTTGTGATGCGATATCTCCACCATAAAAAAAACCTGACAGTCTAATTAGCCTACTTTCTGAGAAATAGGACAAAACAGTCAAAGACCAGAGGGTCAATTCGCCCCATATGTCGCCAATAATGCCACCATATGATTCCATGAAGTATTGATGATAGCTCCGAGTGTAATGGCGTTAACCAACAGATGACCGACATGAGGCAGTAGAGCGCGCAGGATCGGGAAATGAATGATTTACTGGGTACCTCATCATTCGACGATGACGACATTTGATTAATTTTCTAATTAATTAATTTTCAAAGCTGAAAATCCTGTCATGGTTACAAAAGTCTTCAAACATTTTCCGTTCTTTGCTAGGTGTGTTGCAGTAAGCAATAAATCAATAAATGGCACGGTAAATTAAATCAAGATCAATAATTTCTATTTGCATGATTCATCGTTTTTTTCTCCCTTTATATCAAAAACTGGATGACAAAAAGTCTTCAGTCTGATGCTTTGGTCTCAACTACCTCTTTTTGTTGAAGGACAATTTTGTTTACAGAATCTTCATTTTATTTGCTGTTTCTGATGTTTTGTTTATTTATTTTGGATAGTTAAAATGTCTTCCAGTTCCAGTGTTTAAATATTCATTAGAATTTATAATGTACTGATATTTGAGAATGTGTTCTTGCATTGCATTACTTGAAAATGGTCTGAAAAGAGCAATATTATCATTTATCCCAATAACTCCTGGGACAATTTGTCATCCAGCAAATTTTGCTATCATGACAGGCCTATTCTTCCACTCTTTTGGTTTTAAGTTAATTTAATGAGACAGGATGGAGATGCGCACTGCCGGCCAGCTGGCTGAAGCATGGACACTACACTTTTCCTTTGCCTACAAGAAACACAAATCAGGATATATTTTAAATATTTCTGATAGTGAAAAATCCAGAGACCTATGCAGGGAAAATGAAGTGAGAGCCACCCATCTCATGACAAAGCGACACCATTACAAGCAACAAGCTAAAAGCTAAACCTCAGAGTTGCTCTATAAAGAGCAAAACAGTAAAATGAGGTAATATTCTGCACAATAAACTGTTAAATTTAGTAGTGTTTATTCTCTTTCTTCTACATTATAACAAATGCTATAGATAAAAATCTTACAGTTGTAATTATCCATCTTACTCATAATGCTCATATTCTTCATGAGGAAGTAGGAATAATTGCTGATTTTGTTTACAATTAAAGAAATCTGATGATGTTTTAGGTTTTTAATTGACTTTTTTCTTTGTGATTACACTGGTACTTTAGATTACCATACGAGAATCTAAAACCAGACAAAACTTGAAAGCGACTTCTTCTGTTAAAAAGGAATTAGGGTAGATGACGATGTGAACTAATTTGACCATTATAATTACTACAATAACTACCGTATCTATTAAATGGTTGGTAACATTAGAAAGGAAGCCAAACATTGTGTGTGCCCTAAAAACGACAGATGTGGGAAAATTGTCAGAAGAGTCCAAAGATTTTACAGTGACTTCTGTTATAGAAATGCACCAGGATCCAAAATGCAATGGCAATACTATGGGCTAATAAAGTTATGACATTTATTTCAGTTAAACACCATTTCCTTCTTTTTATTTAGTATTGTTGGAATGCAGAATTTGCATACAATATAAAATATAAGATTCTACAAAACAAGCAAGCAGTCCTTGTTCAAAAGCAATATTGTACGCAGTTTTACTGCGATAAAGATAGTCAGTTTATACATTTTACTGCTTTAACTACACGTAAGCTCTACAAGGTCACGATTACTACAACAATCTTCCTTGTGGATGGTTTTACTGAGGGAATAAGACTCAAAGTTAGCCATTTTCAATAAGAGTGAGTAGTTTAAATATGAAGTCAGATAAAACACAGATATGCAAGTTTCTCATTCAGGGTTCAAGACAGAATGACATCCAAAGGAAGGCTGAATGGATTACAGCATAGCTGATCTGTTTTATACTTTTGAGACAATATGGGCGGTAGCCCAGGACTCAAAGTTTTGGGGCGGCTCAAAGTTTTACACTTCGCTTGTTTTTTTTTTTGTTTTTTGTTTTTTATAAACATTGTACTTTATATGAGACTCATGTGAAACGTGTTGTTTTAATTTTGTTAAAAAAAAAATTTTTTCATCAATGTATACATGTGTATTTGACAATTCGGAAGTTATAGTTTTCTTTTTGGGACCAACCATCTTACATGGGACGTTTCAAACATGCTAATGTAGAAGTCTATCTATTAGTGCACAGTACTTTGCATAAGTAAAATGCTTTATTTATTTAATTATTTGTGGACAGGGCACCAAAACTAACTCTAACCTGGGGGCCATTATCCTACTAAATCCGGCCCTGGGTGGGAACCCTTTTAGGAATTTGCCCCCTCCTTAAATCAGTCAAATTTCTTTTAAATAACTTTGAGTTTCAGGTTCACCTAAAACATCCCCAACCAACAATTGATGCCCATTTGTGAATATTTGCACCATCAGATATGACTTATAGGGAAGGTAGGAGCTTAGACGTCAAAGTGCACCTGATCACACGCCAGCTGTCCCCACAACAGACATTAGAAAAGGGGGACATTTTGATACAAGACAATATACTCTCATAGCTCTGCTTTGTTTTGAGTTCCTGCTTATCACTCAAGTATTTAATATCTTGTTAAGCTTCTACATGAACATATAATTCAGTGTATAAATGAACTAAATGAATCAAGTCAAACGTGAAAAACTAAGTGCGTATATACCTGTTGATGTTGCGGTCTGATTTAGCGCTAACACCTGCTTTATATTGCTATATTTCAAATAAAGCTTCAAATTCAAGTAGTTTCATTCCAGTGCCTTCACAGAACCCAATCGGTACCAAACTTTCCCGTCTTACGTGTCGCCATGTAGTTGCTATAAATGTTGTATGAATACAGCGGCTAACTTAGCCAGCCAGCCGTTACCTGAAACGGGTTGCTAAAGTCCTGGTCCGCGAATGGGTTTCTGTCGAAGTCGGACATTCTTCCAGCTTCACGTCGGTTCCGTCCACGTCCGGCTAACGTGTTAGTGGTTCTGGTGATATTTAAACCTGAAAGCCGGGTGAAACGGCTCTGAGGCAGCCGACGGAACAACTGACAGGTGGAGGTGAGGGGAAAATGTTGACGGTTCCAGAAACAGTATCCTGGAGGAGAACACCGGATCAAGCGTGACACGAGACACGTCAGGCGGAAGTGGAGAAACGTCACAGAGGGGAAACGCAAACGAAAAAAAGTATTCACTTCTAGCAAAAAAAATAAAATAAAATAGAAACAGTATTCACTTCTAGCAACAAAAATAAAATAAAATAAAATAAAAACAGTATTCACTTCTAGCAAAATAAAATAAAATAAAATAACAACAGTATTCACTTCTAGCAAAAAAAAAAAAGTATTCACTTCTAGCGATTCTTGCGCATTACGTAATTCCCAGACGCATGAAAAAAAAAAAAAAACACAGTCTGCTTTTTAATTCGGAAATATTTAAGATTTTAATGTTACTATTCAAAACCTCTTGAATCTAGAACGTTTATTAACTTACTGCTGATGGTAAAATAACCAAAAGGCCCATAATTTAAAAAAATACACATATAAATCTGTTAATATTTACTCAAATGCGTCAGTAATTAATTTGTCTGTAAGAATGAAAGTATTAAACACGGTTTGTTAATATGTGTGTATATATATATTTATATTACTTCACTGAATGTTTTTGTGTCAGTGGGTTTTTAATTCAAAACTGAACTTTTGTAAACACACAGTTATTTCGCCTGCATCAGGCTCTAGTCGCTGTATATCTATGGCCGCCCTGCAGCTGAAGCCCAGTCATGTGACGCCAACTTGTCCAACTCACACTTCCGCTTCTGCGTGTAAAAAAGTTGTGAGAAATCTGGAAGAAGTTTAGCTCTGCAGGAACTTTAAAAAAAGACACTACGCTGACACTTTTCTTGACGAGGTAACGCGACGTTTACCGCTCCAAACATACCGCGGAGTCAGCTTTCCTCTCGGACTGCAGTTTTAGAAGCGAAGTCATGTCGACCACAGCTCTGTACAACGACCAGCAAGGAGGCGCGGAGGCTGCGATGGAAGCGGGGCAGGAGACCACCGCCACCTCCTCCAGCAGCGGGGCTGCCTTTGGACTTTTCAGCACCGACTTTAAGAAGTAAGTCAACTCCACATGTTTCATGCTTTTAAGTGAACAGGTTTGTGGTCGACGCCATGCAGCTGTCAACAAAGCAGCTTCTGAAGCTGAAAGACTTGCTAGCATTCCTTGTTGCACACCATCGTTAAGGACCTTTGACCTGTCATGTGAGCTCCAACTACACCCCTTTAACTTCAGCTGACTCCAACAAAAATAATAACCTGGTACATGTCACCGTTTTGTGTTCATACTTTGTTATGCTGGTGCGAAAACATGAAGTTAAGAATTCGGGGTTGGCGATATGGGCTTCGAATTTCATCACGATATTTTCGGTTGATGTTTATCGTGATGATGATCAAACACCATCACTTCTTTTCAGTCTCTTTTTTTGAGGCACAGCAATCAAAGCCACACAAATGCCGCTCTTGAAAGATGTTTGAAATAGTCTCCTTCATATGGAATTGATTTTTATTTTTTATCACTTTAGTCATCCTGTATAATTTATTGAAAGTTATTGATGCCCTCATGAAAAGATGGAGAAAATAATTCCAACAATACAGTCAGTTTAGTTTTTTTTCTTCTAAGCATTATCAATTGGAATTTATTGCGATAAATCAACATTTTTACAAGAAATCTGTCACAATAAATTATATGGTAAATGCCTACCTTAGGGACAAGCTTTGATGTAAAAGTGAAACTTGTATTTCTTTCATTTTATGTTGGAAATATATTTTCTGTTTGAGTTCTTGGAGTAAAAAAAGAAAACCTGGAATTGAGCAGGAAATTTGAAGTGGCCAGGAAAAAAAACTTGATCTGTGCGTCTCTCGATCAAATTTACATTTACTAGTTTATTGTTTTTGATTGGCTTTAAGTCATTTTTTGCTCCATGTTTGTGGGCTGTTTGCCTAATCTTTACGCCAGTGTGTATCTTTGTCATGCTTTTTTTTTTTTTTTTTTTTTTTTTACATGGTTATGCTTTTAATTTTTTCAAAGTCAATCATTGAAAAGCAGAATTTTACTACACATTTCTAGCGTGAGCTGTGGAAAACAGACTGTTTTCCCAATTACATTCTGATATAATTTTGCAGTTTTGCAAACTGTGACTGTTGGAGCAAAAATGCGATAAGAATGACAAACACCTTTTCTAGTTGCAAAACTATTCACACCATTGTTTATTCTTCAATTCAGTTTGAAGAATAGGTTTAAAGCCTCCTTTAAACCTCCTTTATAGGTTTAAAGGAGGCTATAGTTAAGATGTTGCAGGGTTTTTTTTATTTTTAACATTTCAGGTCAGATAGCGACCACCAGAGGTCAGCAAATCACAACCTGAATCAGCTTTTAAAGTCAAACACATTAATGTAGAGAGCTTCAGATTTAAGTTATCTGAGGTGTGTGTGATAAGAGAACTTTTTACTTATTTATTTTTTATATTTTGGCTTTAACGCTATGAATAGTGACGCAGAAAGAATGAACAAAAGTTCCCATAGATACATTCCCTAATCTTGTGAAATGTCGTTCCAGAAGAGTGGAAGCTGTTAGTCGCAAAAGGTGGGAAGATATTATATTAAACCCTTTAATAGGAAAAGAATGTCACATTACAGACTTTTAAAAAAATATATCCTTTAAAGAAGCAGTACTATGTAAACTCAACTTTTTTTGAGCAATTGATCATAATATATAGTTATTCCCTCATCAAAAATATACCTGGAGTGTTGCTTTGATTCCTATGTGCATGTTTGAGAAATCCTTTAGTCTCCCATGGCAACCATTCGAGTTTATAAAAGCCACATCACAAAGCAGCCCTGCTACGCAACTCCCCCACACAGCTCCTGCAGACTAGCAGCAGCAATTATCAAACACCTGGTGTATCTGCTGAGCTCATTACACAAACTATTTCTCAGTCTGGTGCTCTAACGAATGTTTGTAAATGCATAATATAGGTTTGTTGTTGTGATGAAGTACTGAGTGTTGGAAAGAGCGGGGGCTTCTTAAAGAGGCCCAATTTCAAGTCGTCAAATTTCTTTTAAGTCATATTTGATGCATGTATTGTTTTTATAACTACTGAAGGTGAAATAATTACCTGTTTGTGCTATAAAATGATACTACATGGATGGAAAACACATAACACATCAACAGAAAAACAGCTTTCCTCCATAATTGCAGTTTCCTCCTCTGTATTCTGTCAATCCATCCCCTCGAATAAAAGATTCCGGGTTTCAAACAAGCAAAAACTAAATTTGTCATAAGCCAGATTTCTCCATGTACAATAATAAAAAACCCACCCTTCTTTTGTGCTCCACGTCTTCAAGGCTATTTCCTCACATTCATCCTGGCTCGGCTATCTTTGATTAAAGGCCTGTCCTGTTGGCCTCGCCTGCCAAATTTGGCAGGGCATGCAGACCCCGGCCGTGTCGGCCCAAAAGTGGATTATCGTACGGCGGCAGCGGAGGAAAAGTGGCTCTATGTTTACCCACCAGTCGAGATAAGGCCCTCCTTTTTCCCCTAGAGGGAAGTGCTGTTGAGTCGCACACAAAGCCAGGAGGCAGGTGAGGCAGCCGGGGCCACATGTGCCAGCAGGGAGCAGAAACGGTCGAATGACGTCCATTCAGCAGCAGGAGGAGAGAATGTGAACAAACCCTATCCTCAGGCATAAGGATGACCGGCCATTACAGATTTGAAGGGGGCATCTTGTGACTTTCTTTTTCTTTTTTCTTTTTTTGCACAACAGAAGAGGAAGAGAGAAGTGAATGACAAAGTCTGTGCAGCCCGTCTTGTGGTGTTTTCCCAGTAGTGTCTGGCTTTGGCTAAAAAAGACGACTTCAGACTGAACCTGAAGAAGAAACAAACGTTTGTGGACTTTCCGTCAGAAGACAGTCCAGGATGAACGGCGGTTTCTCGTCGCTGCGTTCGGAGGCGGCGGGGGCCATGAGGACGGTGCTGGTGTCCGCCGAGAGCTTGCAGCTCACTCTGAAGCCTGAGCTCACTCAGGAGGAGCAGGCCCTGACGCATGCCGCCGCCGGCGGTAAACCCAAGGAGACACTCAAAGCTGGGTACAGCAGTAAGGCCGTTGTCTGAGAAGAGATGGCTGCTTGGTTACTGATCCAGATGAAGTAGACAGAGGAACGTTAGGAGAATTAAAAAAGCGACTTGGTGGTTTGAAGCACTGTGGAGCAAAAATATTGAAATCACTGTGTTAATGTGTGAAACTAGAGATGCACCGATCTGATACTGGTATCTGTATCGGTCCAGATATTGAAAAAAGAATTATATCAGGTTTCCATGAACGTTTCCAATTCATAAGATCGGATCTATTCATCCTAATTCTATGCTTTTTGCTCTGAGCGATGTCATGTTTTACTATTTTACACTTTGTTCAGAATTCCTAATTTCACTTGTTAAACCATTTGAATGAAGATTTGTTGCAGTTTATTCAAGGTATTCAACCCATTTCCTTCAGTTTCTTTATTATTTATTTTACATTGGCTGTTACTCTTCTAACTGCACTGACTGAACAAATTAAAGTTGTTTTTACACGTTTGACCAAGCTTGTAAAAACAAGCTATTGTTGTATTTAAACGTGCTGCACTGGTGCAGAGTTATCAAATAACTTTGTAATTCAGTATAGTTATGTCTGTTTAAAAAAAACAAACAAAAAAACACTTTAAATCAATTCAGCATTGTTGTTTTAGTATCAAATTGGTATCGGCTGATACCAATTTGATACAGATATCTGTATCAGAAGTGGAAAAAAGTGGATAAATTTTGAATAAACTTTCTTTCAAATTGTACAGAAAGTCCAATGTAAAATAAAAACAAAGCATGAAGTCGCTCAGAGCACAAAACATAGGATTAGACTGAATAGATCCATCATCAAGGATCGGGCACATTGTCACAGATGCCCTATCTAGAATTCTTATCAATATCAGGACCAATACAGATGTTAACATCAGATTGTTGCACTTCTACACTTTTACATTCAAGGTGGAGTGAATTAAGGTGAAATTAAGGCATCTGCAGAGTTTCGCATCAATTAGCCTCAACAAAACATAACAATGCTTGTCATGGGAACCGTCTGAGAGTTCGCTGAAACAGTTGACTGGTAATAATGTCCTGCTGTTCTCCGCATGGGACACTGAGAGCAGCCATTGTGAGTTTGTGTTGTGTTAGCTTCCTAAAACATGATCATTGTCATCATGCCAACAATGAGCCGGTTTATCTCAACTTTTTCCGAGGACATTGTTGTTGTCAGACTGCCGCTGTTGTGCAGCGTGACCTTTGCGTGTGCGTTAGTGGGGACAGTTACTTGACACATGCTCCTTGTGGGAACCTGTGTGGTCCCCATAAGGAGAAATGCTATTTCTGGGTCAGGGGTTAGATTTAGGACTAAGGTGTGAATTGAGTTTTGGTTAGGGTTAGGTACAGAATGGTTATGCTTACAATAAGGGTAAGGTTTTAGGCTGTAGAAATGAATGAAAGTCAATGGAAAGTCCCCACAAAGATAGCCACGTAAACATGTGCTTGTGACTTTAGTGGGTGAAATGGATCCAGATGTCCAGAACATGGGGATTTCACAGCACCTTTGACCCAATCGAAACTTTGACACTGATTAGTTAAATAGCCTCTGTTGGCACACGATGTTCCAGCTGAGACGTTGACCAGAAATGTCTCCCTGTTTCCAGAAACGAAGACCTAAAAGAGATGCTGGAGAGCAACAAGGAGTCCCTCAAACTGGAGGCCATGAAGAGGATCGTTCAAGTGAGTTTATTCTTATTTATTTGCCATTTTTACCTTTTTAGAAAAAACTACCACAACTACTATGAATATATACTTACATATTTGTATTTCTTTTAGCTCATTTCTAAGGGGAAAAATTCATCTGACTTGTTTCCGGCGGTGGTGAAGAATGTCGCAAGCAAGAACATTGAGGTATGACGCCGTTGAGAAGCAGATGATTCATTTCATGTTGGCATGACTCACCACGTGATTTCTGCTAGCGTGGCGCTAGAACAAATTTCCTCATATAAAGCAAGAATTGGATCACGTGGACGGCTTAATTGAGTTGCGGCGTTATTATTATCCATGCAGTGGATGACCTAATTAAATCAGGATATTTTATAAAAAGCTGATTCTGTTTCAAATGAATCCAGATTTATCTTCGTTTGTCTATGTTTGGCTTCTGTAGATTTTTCTCTCATTTATATTACAGCCAGGTCTTTTGCAATAAGCAATAAATCAATTAATTGCATAATAAATTAAATTAATTTGCATTGTTTGCTGCTTTTCTCTTTTCTATCTTTCTACCAAAAACTGGATGACAAAAGTCTTCAGTTTGGTGCTTTGGTCTATCAGATTTTTGGAATGACAATTTTGTTTACAGCGACTTCATAATTTTTTTTATTTATTGTTTTATTTATTTTGGATATTTAAAATATCTTCCAGTTCCAGTATTAAATGTTCATTAGAATTTAAAGTTTATAGATTTTTGAGAATGTGTTCTTGCATTATTATTATACCATTAACATTATATTGCTCGAAAATGGTCTCAAAGTAACAATATTATCGTTTATCGCAATAACTCCTGTGACAATTTATCGTCCAGAAAAGTTTGTGACAAGCATAATTACACCACAAAAATCAATGCGTTTTAATTAGATTTTTTAAAACTTGAAAAGTAGTGCATGATACACAAAGATAACATAGTTTTATCTCTTTTTTTGGGGGTTAAAAGACTCAAACATGTTGTGAGTTTCTTTCATCCTGAGGACGGGCCTCAATTTCCTCCCCGCGAAGCTGATTTTAGCAAATGACCAAACTCTAAGCAGCTGTTCCAGAAGGGGGTCCATGCCCAGAGCCTGTGAATATTGATTAGCAGCAGCAGAATAAATCACGATGCGCGAAGGGGGCTAGCATGTGAGCAGGGGGCCAGAGGCCGGGCGCCGCGTACGAGTCATGGCGCCGAAGCAGCTGGGCGGCAGGGACCGGGGACAGGCCGGCGGATATAATTGGACAGAGGCGGTCTGCAGTCACATCTTCTCTCTCCTGCCTCGTCTGCACCAGCTGCTAGGGTTGTGTGAGGTCTTCTTACTTCATCTTGTCTCTCTCGTCTTTCCCCGGCTCTTTCCAGTGTGTATGTGTGTGTCCGTCTCTAAAAATGGGCTCCTCATTCTTGCTCGCCTCCCTCCCGTCCCTGCGAGTGGCCACAGAGTCGCACTAATTACTGCACAAGTCGAAGAGCGCGAGTGCAGTTTGCTGACAGCTGCTGCGATTTCATATGAAAGCTTTTTATTTTTATTCTAATCTTTTCTGCTCTGTGATTCTCACAAACTTTGAAGCTGTGTGTTTTGCTCTTTCTTTGATCTCGATTTATAGTTATTTGTAGAAAAAAGTGTGTTTGTGTAACAGAGATTCAAATCTTTCAGTGTGTTTCTAATCCTTAAAGGGTCAGAGTTTGATTCAGAAATTTTTTTTTTTTCTGAAATCAATTTTACGTTACATTGGCTGTTCAACTTTTTTTGAAACCATTTTTAAAAAATTGGTTAATTTTTTTTGATCAATTAAAAAAAAACAAAAAAACAATTGAAAAAAAATGTTTCTCAATTTTTTAAGCGAATTCAGAAACAATGTTTTTAAGCCAATTTAGATTTTTTTTTTTTTTTTTTAACAATTTAGAATTTATTTTATTTTATTTATTTAATTTTTTTCAGGTTTTTTTTTGTTGTTGTTTTTTGGTTTGTTTATTTTTTTTGGTTAAAGGGAGCAGATCCTTGAGGGCAGATGGGTTGTGTCTCCTTTTTATGGTGAGTAATGCCGTTAATTCCAGCAGTAATGACCAGAATGATGATTGAGAACTGTGGTGCTCTGCTGCTGGTCAATACGTGCTGGACTAGAACGCACAGGCCCGATTACTGGCTGAAACTCTCCGTGACTGTACCTGAAATGTAACCTTTCTCCTGACCTCCAGCTGAAATCAACTCATAAATGGGATAAGTAGTTCCTCAAACAAGTCGTCATTTTTCACAACACCTTTCTTTCCTCTTTTCCGTCTCATTGGTGTGTTTCTAGAGCTCTAATGAGATTTGAACCTGTTTTTTTTTTTAAATCTGTCTTTGTAAAGTTTTGACTTGCAGACACTGATTTTTAGAAGATTCTAATTTGTCTTTTAGATCTATAATTAATTAACAGCAATTTAAATATTCTAACAAAATGTTTTCACTAGGAGCTGAGGTGACGTCACACTGTGTGCGAGAGTGGACTGTGTTTGAAACAAAGACGATAACTACAAGGTTTAAAGGAGCAGTTTTATGTAAAATCAACTTTTTTGTGTCATGTTATCAACATGACACAAAAAATCTTACTTGGGGTGTTGCTTTGATTCTTTCATGCTTGTTTGAAAGAACATCTCCATCTCCATGGCAACCAGTCAGCTGGTTAGACCTAGCTGCTTCTTAAAGGCGTAGCTCGTTCTTAGAGCTGCAGTTTCCAAGCTTCTGCCTCACAGAGCAGCCCTCCTACTCAACTCCTTTAGACTAGCCAGCAGCAGTTAGCAAATACCCGAGTCCTCTACATGTTAGAATTTTATTTTTTGATTTACTTGTTTCTCTTAATAGATTTCCTCTAGAAAATCGACTTAGGAGACAAAAATGACGCCATCCGTTCTCAATCTTAGTGAGAATGGACTGCGTAATTACCGGTACTGGTCTGTGACTTTCTTCTGTGTGCGGGTCAAAGGCTCCGGGTTCCCATTCTGGGTCGGGATGTTTTTAGCTGATGACTAGGCGTCAATCCTGGATTAAAAATGTGATCAGAAAGCAGTTTCTGTGTGATTGTAATGTAAAAAAGCGGCAACAAAGGAAAACGGCCTGCGATCTGATTGAACGTCCTACATTCCAGAATCGGCTTTTTAAAATCGTTTCGGTTTTGTGAGTGCAACCTCATCGTCTGCTCGAAAGGCTGAAAAAGATTGAATCTTTGAGCTTCCAAAGATTCAAGCTTTGGTGCGTCTCTGGTTTTATTCTTCTTTCCTCGCTGAGGAGCTGATATGAATCAACAGCATCCAAGCTAGTCAGGAAAGCAAGACAAATATTATCTCAAGCTTTCCTGTGAGAAACGAAGAGCAAGGCTGACTCAAACCATGAACTTCTGAAGACGGGAAACCTTTTATAGCAACACTTTCTCCATCCCTCTGAATAAATAGACTTCCAATGAAAACAAAAAACAAACAGTAGGAAAGCTGTCCTTTTTAGCTCATACATCATTTTCCATTTGATAACTTCAATCCAAGGCTTTTTCAGCGACTTTACAACCAACCACCAGTTTGTTTCCTTCTCTGACTTAAAACATGAACTTTCTAAATTAACTCTTTCTTCTCCTTCTTGTGTTGGGCAGCTGAAGAAGCTTGTGTACGTCTACCTGGTGAGGTATGCAGAGGAGCAACAGGACTTGGCTTTGTTGTCGATAAGCACCTTTCAACGGGCCCTCAAGGTAACAATAGTCCAATCTGAGGCGTTTTCTTTGTCTGAAGCCTTATAAAGACTGGAGTTTTATCTGGCAGATTGTTTTCCAACTTCTAAATAATTCCAAAGTGTTTCAGTCGCCAAGCCATGTCCAAATGGTGTTACCGTCGCACATCCATTTGGAACGCATCCTCACTCATTTCCACTCCTTGGGAGTTAATTTCTCATGTTTGCCAAACCAGTAAAGCAAAGAACTGCCTGGATTGAATATAAATTTAAGCAAATTATTGAGGTATCTCACCTTCATGCTAGTAGCTTTTTGTTTAGTGCTGCTTAAACATGATTTAGAAGGTGGTAAGGCGTTGAAGCTATTGGGGAAGCTACTTGTTATGAATGTTTGCAATCATCACAATGCAGAGAGCCATTAACATGGCTGAGATGAGCACTTGTTTTTTATTGTTACAGCGACCTTCCCCAATATTACATGGCAGTTTGAAACCCTTTAGTAAATCTAACCCTCCACAAAAATTTGTGAAGATGTTCCCTAGAAAAAACGGAGAAGAACCTTCTGAAATTAGCTTGCGTTGCTAATGCTAATTAGCTGGGTCATTGAGTGAAACAAATCTTACTTGTTTCCTAAATGGATAAGTTGAGATTTGATGTTATTTTCTGATCCGGGTTTGACTCTCCACCAGTGTTTTTTTTCTCTCTCTCTCTTCACAATCGTCTGCTTCAGTTTTTGCTCCATCTTGAATTATTTTCTGCAGGATTTTCTGTTTGACCAGCTTCACTTTGCTTCTATTTTCTTGTGAACATCTGATTTCAAAATCGGTACAAATTAGTGTCAGTGCTACTTGTACCACAGTTTGAGAACCTGATATTAGGCTATGAAAACAAAAATAACTTCTACTTTTTCCTTTCCCTCTTGACTCAAATATCACTGTCATTATATTGGACATGTTTTCACTTTTCTTCTTCAATTCTGCACCAGGATCCAAACCAGTTCATCCGAGCCAGTGCCTTAAGGGTCCTGTCCAGTATACGCGTCCCGATTATCGTCCCCATCATGATGTTGGCCATCAAGGAGGCGGCCTCTGACCTTTCCCCTTACGTCAGGAAGACCTCTGCGCACGCTATCCAAAAACTCTACAGGTAGGATTTTATACACAAATGACCCTCATTGGTGGATATTCATCCTATATGGATTGATCACAATTTTATTTTATTTTTTGCCACAAAGTATTCACCTTTTACTAACTGTGACTTTGTTTTCAAAAGATTTTTATAAACTAGTGGCCTTTCTTAATTAGTGGACAGGAAGTATGGTAAATAGAGAAGTGGATGACTACAGGGTAGAGGACTGTAATGCATGGTTACAATCTTTGATAACATTGTCATTTTTAGATCATTTCCAATTAATATGATGATAAAAATATGAAATAAAAATATTAGCCTTTAAAACCCCCTCAAGTTATGATACACAATAATTTACACCCAACATCTCTACAGAAAAAAGCAAGAGTACTTAATTTGTTTAATTAAGAAAACACTTCGTTCACAGTTTATTGTTTAGAAAATAATTTTTTTTGTAAATATAATTTCTGAAGTGTTTTTTTTTTTTTTTATGCCCACAAGTATTTTTGACTTGACATTATTTCCCCATGTGACCAAAATGTCAGAACATCACTGGTTAAGATGAAAGCATCTTCATGTTTTTGAATGTCGTACACAAAGTTCAGACCTAAATCAATCAAGAAATTTTTGCAAGACTTGAAAAAATAATGTTCAGATGCTCTCCATTAAGTCTGACTGAGCTACTTTGTGTGAAGAGTGGACAAAATGATAGAAAGTTCACTTGTGTAGGAAAGCCGGTTCTACAAAGCATCAAATTAGTGAGGGTGAATGAAAATCCTAAGCACACATATCAGATTTTAATTTGAAAAAAAAAAAAAGTTCAAAATCACACATTTTGCTTCTTGTTTACAATTATCTATTACTTTACGTCGCTCCATTACTCAAAATCCCAATAAAATACATTCAGATATGTGGCTGTAACCCGTTCAGATGGTATCAATACAGACAAACCGAGCTGCACTCTGACCACACAGTGCCGGTGATTTCGTTTCTGTTCTTTCATGTGAATAATTGCATCTCAGCAGCTCACCGTTTGCCCCTTTTTAAAAACGTTTCTCTTTTCCTCTCAGCTTGGACGCAGACCAGAAGGAGCAGCTGATCGAAGTGATCGAGAAACTATTGAAAGACAAAAGCACGGTGAGTACCTGCCGCGCAGTTCACCACACAGACCACCGGAGGGCGCCGGAGTCAAGCAAGTCCTCCGGCACCCCGGCTCATTCAGCAATGCCATGGTTTGTTAACACCCACTTAAACCCACACGTCTTCAGATGCTCCCTGTTAAGTGTCCATTTGGAAGGAATTTTGGCTCTGATGCTAGTGTCAGCTTAATTTTCTCGAAGGCCAGCTCCTCTTTTTTTTTTCTTTTGTTTCCACCCACCTCCCCCCTCTAAAGTAGACCTTAAATGAGCTGGATTCTGTGTTTAGAAAC
Organism: Brachyrhaphis roseni; assembly: GCA_903066815.1. Taxonomy (NCBI): domain Eukaryota; kingdom Metazoa; phylum Chordata; class Actinopteri; order Cyprinodontiformes; family Poeciliidae; genus Brachyrhaphis; species Brachyrhaphis roseni. The sequence goes on from CAEFZY010077872.1 coordinate 50,735, forward strand.
AACGCGGACGGCCCGTTGGAAGCCAGCAGGCGGCACATTTCGCTTCGAGGAGGTCACCACAAATATACTAAAGGGTCTTTAAATGGCAATTTCAGATATGTAGATACAGGCTAGAGAGTACGCCGTGGGTTGTGTTTGCACGCGCAGAACGCGCACAGTTTGTTCTGATTACGTATTCATAGAGTCCAACTATCATTATACAAACAAAACAAAACAGCTTAGGCCAAAAGGGGGGAGGTGCTGGGTGGGAGTGGTGGGTGGAAAGCCCGGTACCAGATGCAGAGCATATTTAGCCACCAGACGCTAACGAAGACAGATGACTTCTCCGTGCTGGAGCCCACATTGCGAGGCAGGGGACAGAGGGAAAGGGCAGCATCATCACACAGACACACAAGCGCATCAGTCGGTGATGAATGGCGGAAAAAAACCTAAACACAGCGCATGCCTAATGTCTGTAAAGTAATGCATTTTTGTGATGCTAAGACCCGAGCTGTGCGAGGATCTTTTGGACTTGCAGCGGCGACGACAACAAAAGCTAACCATGTAAAATAACAGCTTACCTGTTAGCATGTGGCAAAATGTCTAATGGTGTATTGGAATGTTTTTTGTTTTGATGAGATGACCAGTAGAACCATGACCTCCTGATTCCAGCTTTTAGCTGACTTGACTTTTCTCTCCATTGTGAAAAATCGACTTTTTTGAGCTTTACATCATGTTATAATGTATAATCAAAAACATAGCTGGAGTGTTGCTTCGATTCTTTCATGCATGTTTAATAAATTCTTCGATCAACCGTGGCAAGTGACTTCCCCACTCAGCTCCTTCAGACTAGCCAGTAGCAATTAGCAAACACCTGGAGGAACTGCACATCTGCAGAGCTGATTATAAGAGCCACTTCTCAGAGCAACGCTGGTAAAAACGTTGTGAAAGGGTTAAGAGAGGAGTCATGTTCTGACTTCCTCAAGGTGGTGTTTCAGAAAGAGTGAGATTTTAAAGAGACAGAGGCCCAATTTCAAACTGTTAAATCAGGAAGTAACATTTCTTTTAAGTCATATTTGATAAATATAGCATTTTACAACTGAAGGTAACATAGTTACTTGATTGTGCTATTAAATGACACTATGTACCTGGGAAAACTAGTAATGCTGCCCGTTAAAGAACTGTGTTAAAAAACATGTAAAACAGCATTCAAAGTATTTTTTTCTGTCGTCTCTGCTCTGGTCATTCATTATTTCTATTTGAAGCAGAAGCAACAAACCTTGTTTGTGAGGGAGAAGTTGCAGTAAAACAAGCTTTTGCAACTTTACTAAAGTAAAGCAACAAGCCAGGTAAATATAGACATTACCTAGCTAGCAAGCAGCTAGCATTGTTAAAATATCAGTCTGTGTGTATTCCCTAGATCAGGGGTTCCCAAACTTTACCATGCCAATGCCCCCCTACACCAGTACATTTTCAGCTGAGGCCCCCCTCATATGAAACATGCGTAAACACTCATGTGAAAGCTACAGCGACAGAATTAAAAAATGAGTGAACAAACCATCTAAATAAAAACACATTTAAAGATGAAGTCACAATTATATTTTATTAACCTTTAATTCATTAACTTAATGAATAACGTATAACAATAACATAGGCCCACCACTTTTTAATAACCTTTTTTTAAACGATGAACCTCTTTATACCTTGCAAAAACAGAAAGATTTGTGAACAAAATAAAAGTTTGTCCCAAATTAAACATGCAGGCATTTTA